>APFE031423452.1:391692-434396 GCA_000404065.3 Pinus taeda
CCTGTCATTCATTTTTCTTTTGATGCTTTCCTATCTACATACTACCCTTATTTCTTCCAGAGCCCAGATTAAGCTGTTGGGCTCCTCTGCTTCTCTACCTATCTAAGAATCTGCCAAGATTAGACTGTTTGGACAGATTTACCATCTCTATATTCTAAAAGAAGAAATTTAAACCTAGGGAGACCAATATTAAACTGTTTGGACCTCCCTTTAACTGAAAAATGGCGAAACCGGGATAATTTTACAAAATTTGAAGGAAATTGGATGAACTTGAAGTAGCCTTCTTCACTTGGAGACTGCTAAGCAAATATGGAGCATTGCAGCAAGCAAAGTACGACATATTTGGCCTGTGAAATTCCAATCATGAAAAATGAATAACCTGCTGCAGCAGGAAGCTAACAGTGGCTCCACTCGGGGATGGCTTCTCCTCGCGAGAAGTCAAGAACAACAGGTCAGAAGGCCTTGGTCTTTAGTTTCTTGTTGTTTTTATGCAAAATCGTCTTCTCCGGCTGCCTTATTTCTCCTACCTACCTACCCTAACCAGCATTTACTTTTCCATTAGGTGAAATCGAACCACGAGTGCAGCCATTTAAGCAACTGAGAAACAAGATGAACTTGCTGACTGATGGTCTTTGAACGTACAAGCATCATTCGGGCATTCGCCCTTGTAATCAAAATTGTGGCCTCCATCGGTTACTGTTGAAGTATGTGGTCTTTACTGAGAAAGCATACCAAATAACTCGGGTCAAGCAGAAGTTCCATGTAGTCTGCAGTAGGATCAATAAACTCAGCATGTGAGAGAACTTCTCCTGGGTCTTCTAGGTCAGATGGATCGACTGCGTCCTCGGTAGTAAGCCTGGCAGCCAACCCTTCTGTCTCTATCCTGCTAGAATCATACAGAGTTTGTAAATCAGTAGGTAGCGGCATCTCCTCCTGAGTTGGGGACGGGAGACTTCGGCATGATTCAGGGTCTTCTTGGTCAGATGGAGTGGTTGCATCTTCGGTAATGATCCTAGCAGCTAGTCCTTCTGTCTTTGCCTTGAAAGTTGAATCATACAGAATCTGCAGGTCCTCAGGCAACAGTGTTTCCTCCTGAATAGGGGAAGGGAGACTTCGGCATGATTCCGGGTTCTTTGGGTCAGATGAAGTAGGTGCATATTTGGTAATGAGCCTAGCATCTGATCCTTATATCTTTCCCTTGGCACCCAGATCATACTCAAACTGTAATTCAGGAGACAACACTATTTCCTTGTGAACTGGGGAAGGAAGATTTTGGTAAAACCCTTGAGGGTTGAGGAAGTTATAAGACTGTCTCTGAGCTCCCAAGAGTTCATTTTCATTCTCATATCTTTCAACAACCAACTCAAGGAAAAGTTTATTATGGCTGCCTGGTATTTTTGACAATACCGCTCTGGAAAATTCTTCATTAAGCTCAAACTCTGATAAAATGACTCTGTATTCATCTAAAGCTTCATCAAACGGAAGATCCTCCCAGAAATCGGACATTCTTTCTCACTGTTGTTCATACATGGAGCACTTGTTTGTAACATTTGGTTCGTTCCTCAGTGGAGCCTTTGATTGTAATTGAAGTGGAGTCGCCAAGTGGATACCTAGACCTTGAAGTGCCTGATCTCTGTCCACCATCAAAGATCAGAACTAAGCATGACAAGATTTGAAGAACAGGAGCACTTTCTCCAATGGGGTTTAAAGATGAACAAAGCGCTTGAATCCCCAATGGAGCACACAGGTACAGGTCAACCGAGGCTTTTACAAGTCGATTTCTTCCTCTGTAGGGCTGCAGATTGGTTTCATTGATTTATCTGAGGAGGTCCCCAGTGGAGTCGCCATTATGTTATCACTCAGGTTGTCCCTAGGCTCCTAATAGGGATACGGCTGAGGCAACCACAAACCAATCTTCTGATTGCAGGTTCTAGCCCACCTGCAATCGGAGAGGGCTCTCTCCTTTCGATTCAACCTTAGTTGATGATTTTAGGCTAGCTTTCCGACCTCAAGGGAGTGTTGGTTATGATTGGAAAGAAGGTAGGAATCTCGAACAAATAGGCACGGTAAGAAGCGATAAGTTTCGAACCATTGGGCATGGAATCACAGATTGAGGCTTGCGAGCGTTTTCTTGGTCACAAAGGGATACGGAGCGGGATAGCCACACAGGATACAATCTTCTATCTGCTGAAAGTACGGAGTGGACATCAGGGATGAAAGGCAAAAAAGAATCATTTCATCATGCCGATAAAGAGGAGAAATGGATGAATGGGATCCAGGAGCATTTAAGAATTCCTAAGACATGCACTCATATGTGAAAGAAATAGCGTAAACCAGATCATTTAAGAATACAAGCTCATAACTGTTTCTGAAGAAAACATTGAAAAGCGCAGAAATTGAACTTAAGGTGTAATGAAACAAATCTTAAGCTATTCTTTTTTCCTGCAATTTAGAAAGGAAGAAAGGTGGTAAAAAACATAAAATTGAACAGAGGAGAGGAACACTTATTGGATCATGTATAAGCACAGGAATTCCGTGATCATTCATTGGCAAAGAGAAAACATCAAGTAGTTTTGCAATCCATGCTTTCAGCAATCTTTGATTATGGAAATTATGACAGTTACAGTGCGAGTCTTTGCTCGGAGAAAATGCTGGAAAGAAGACTGACCAACAACTACTACCAACCAACCAACCCCTCACAACATTGCTCTGGGTGGTATTTATAAGAAAAATATCATAAAGACATAATTAAAAGTGACCTTGATAAGTCTGCTTAGAACTCTTCAAAAATCTAAGTGTTTCTGGAATTAAATGCAAGTAAATATTTTTGGCTGCGCTGGGGGCAGCTGGATCAGAACAGGTGATGAGGTGGCCTTTGGGGACCAGATGTGGTGCTGCTGGAGTGATTTTGTTTCGGGGACTGTAGTTCAGCTCTGGTGTGAATTAAATGTGCAATAATTACGATTTGATAGCTTCAAGTAGTTTCGCCCTCTTTCGATGAATCTGCTAGAAGATATTAAATGTTCTCCTACTTCGGGCCACTGCTCAAGATATTCGCTGATACTCTTTGCCACTACATTGATGGCTCCCACCGTCGAATGATACTCTTTGACACGCTTGATGCCTGATGATTTGATCTGATACACTTTAAACTCTCTGATTGATCTGTTGTTGATTTTAAACCGGATCCTTTTGGCACAATTGGGCGATCTTCAAGCTTTTTCGGCACGCAATGGGCTAGGAAATCAGAAGATTCCTCGAAGATTCCTCGAAATGGCCTATTTCCCGTAGCGATGCGGGATTAGCGCTTCGCGCTAATCGCGCATCGGAAACTGTCTCTGTTTCTTGATCTGGAGCTCTGAAGTGTGATTTTTCTTCTTGCGCGAAGTTTCGGCTTTCTGGCTGCTGATGTAAGCATGGCGTCGGCTATACGGCGGATGACGTCAGTTGTGGGGGGTCCCTGGTACAGAGCGACATGGTGAGATACTGGAGGTAATGTGATGAAGAAACTTCGATGCGATATCGCGATATCGCGTCGGCAGGGAACGAGGGGTGCTTGAGTTGGACACTCAGTGCTTGCGACCGCTGATCGGCGATATCGCAATATCGGATCGGCGGAAAACGAAGAGGTGAATGAGTTGGACACTCGGCACTTGCGATCGCCAATTGGCGATATCGAAATATAGCATCGGCGGAGACGGATGGGTGACGACCTGCATGGAGATGAAAGTGTGATGTTGCGATGCGATTCAGGCTTTAAGGTTCTATAGAGTGTAAGTTTTGGGAGGAAAGAGCAAGTAAGTGGGTGTGAAGGGCATTGGAGGTTTCGTAAGGGGTCCAATTTCCTCAGAGGGATTTTATACTTTGGAAGGAGTCCATTGTATCTGGGAGATGGTTTTGGAGGTCAAGGGTTCTTGCTGAGTTTCAGATAAACTGAGCAATTCCCGGGAGTACTTATGGTTATTTTTCAACCAGGGGGAGGGATATTACGTAGCGGGATTTTACTTAATACTAATAAGAGGATGGGAAGAATAGGGAGCTAAATAATAATGTTAGTGGTTAATATGGAGATTGGTAAGAAAGCGCTAAGTTTGGGAGAGCTTAGGCTGTTACAAGGGGTTAGGACCATACTTTAGGAGAAAATATGGAACAACTTTGAGTAAAGCAGATCTTTACTTAAGGCAGTGTTATGAAGATGATGGAACTTAAGAGGTGTCAAGCAGATCTTGACCTCTTTTGGGGAAGTTAGTTAATGATTGGGGAGAACAGAGAAGGGGAGTCAGTTATACCTCTTTTGAGCTTCTTGTATACAAATCCTTACTGATTATGTCCTGAATGATATGACACCTGAAAACCTGGAACTGGTCAGGAATTCAACAACCTCAGAACTACCTACCCAGCCTACTTACCTAGCATTTTTTCTTCTTTTGTTTGGAGGTGCACTTAGACTTGCAAACCCGTCATTCATTTTTCTTTTGATGCTTTCCTATCTACATACTACCCTTATTTCTTCCAGAGCCTAGATTAAGATGTTGGGCTCCTCTGTTTTTCTACCTATCTAAGAATCTGCCAAGATGAAACTGTTTGGATAGATTTACAATCTCTATATTCTAAAACAAGAAATTTAAACCTAGGGAGATCAAGATTAAACTGTTTGGACCTCCCTTTAACTAAAAAATGGCGATACCAGGATAACTTTATAAAATTTGAAGGCAATTGAATGAACTTGAAGTAGCCTTCTTCACTTGGAGACTGCTAAGAAAATATGGAGCATTGCAGCAAGAAAAGTATGACATATTTGGCCTGTAAAATGCCAATCATGAAAAATGAATAACTTGCTGCAGCAGGAAGCTAACAATTACCATAGTAACTTACAGGATTTCGAGCATATCAGCCCACCAGTCTTCATTGGGTATCTTCATCCTGATCAATTTTCTGTATATTTCATCAGCCTCAGTGTGCTTTTAAAAATTGGGTTGAGTTGTGAACAAGTGTTTCACTTCATGCTTAATATAAAAAAGGTTTTGTAAGACATCATATAACAATTTTCCAGTAGGTAGTGCTTTCACTGTGGAAGAGCTGGCTTGATTTTTGGCCTGTTGGTGCAGTATGTCGAAGTAGTCTTCATGCCTCATCAGTTTTTCATTTAAGACCAATAAATTTGGAAGTCCTTTCTTTCTCAAAATGTTATATTTTGTCATAAACTCATCAATGTCTTCTTGGATACTTTGACACCTTATTTCTGGGTTAAGCATCAAGTTCTTTTTGGTCAGAACTCTTTTGATTTCAAGGATGGTACTAGTCCAGTCTTCTATATCCTTTTTCTCCAGTTCTTCACTGCTTTGGCTATTCAAGAAATTGATTAATTGGATTTCCTCTTCAAGTTTGTCCCGTAATTCTTCTTTGGTCTTTATATTGCCTCTGTAGCTAGCTTCATTAAATCAATCTGTTCAAAGATAATTTGAATAGAAGACCAAATATCATTAATGGAATTAATGATATTAGTCCATAAAATTTCTCTGATATCTTTTAAGGGTTTTTCAAACGTTAAGTCCTTCTCTAAAGTTTTTATTCTATTCGTCATTCCTCTATTCTTTCTTTCTTCTTTAGTGTAGTTAATCTGTGATATCTCATATTTTCGCTCCAAGCTAGAAATTTTTTCTTTTAATTTCTGTATCTCAGTTGCTTGGATTTTCATTTCTTCCATGGGCTTGATTAAGTCCTCTGTTTGCTGTGTTGAAGTTGTTGTTGTCTCAGAAGTGCCTGCTGTTTTTGTTACTGGTTGAGATATTGTTAGGGTAGCATTAGGTGCCAAAGCTGCTGCAATAGTGGACGACATTGCTGTAGAAACTATAGGTACTATAGTCTGAGGCATGGTGGTCAACTCTCCTTGTTTAGACTGCAAGGCTTTTTCCAATTCTTGTTCTGTTTCCTTCAGCTGTTCATTTAACTTAAGGACCAAGTCCATAAGTTCCTCCTCATTCTATTTCTCAATAACTTCTGCAGTTTGTGGATGTATGGGGGGGGGGGAGCTTAAGTTGTTTTCTGAGTGCAACAATATCTTCATTCTTCTTTTGTATCAAACTCTCAGCTGCCTTAATATCTTTGAGATTATGACCCAACTCAATCACTAGATCTTCTAATGACTTTATTCTAGTGTCCTTAGCTTGAGAAGAGGCTTTTTCTAACTGTAATTGTGCTGTAGTGTTATTCAAAGAATTTTGCAGCTGATGTGCAATGATGGGTTTACTGGTTAAAGTGGAGTAGACCATCTCACCTGTTTGCTTGTGGAGCTCAATTTAATAAATTGGGTGGATGTCTTTAGCAAGAACTTAAAAATTGGTCTTCAAGTAATCAGCCATGGACTGTGGCTGTTGTACTGTTGGTTTCAAGAAGCTCATCTACATTTTTCCCTGTTTGATGTCAAAAGCTGACATCAACCTTGTCTGATTGGTGGGAGCCATTTTCATATATTTGGCATAGGTTTGAGCTTTGAACTGCTCATTCCTAGTCTTGATTTCTTTGTACCTTTCTTTCAAATCCTGACTTTGTTCTGATGCTGCTCTGAAATATGATACTTCCACACTTGGTTGTTTGATTAATGCCTAATTTTGGGAGGCATATTGTCATGCCCCCAGGTCTACGATAGTCTTCCAACCGTGTCCGGCGAGGTGCAGCACCACCGTACACTTTCTTTTTTTCAATACTCATGCACATGGACTACGCCTTTCACATAACATACTTAGTTTATTTTTATCAACCAAGTAAAAATCATTAATCTTTACACTTAATGAAGCCCATACACATTCATTATCCAATATGCAATTAAACCGAGAACAATAACAATTGCACACAAGTGTAAAGGGAGGGGCAACTCCCGAACAAGTTCGCCCGATATTAATATATTATGAATTCTTCAATAATACATCATACAAGTGTGCCTAGCGTAAACCCAAGGCAAACACTTAGAATAATTTACAACAAGGCATAAGACAGCCTTATACATACACGTTTGTGCACCTTTGTCCAAGAGCGGGTACCCACACGGGCCACCAAGACGCTCACCCAATCCTACACAAAAACCGTGTATAGAACTCCCTTAACCGTGACAACCTTCCTCATAACCAAGTCCAAAACACGCGAGAACCTTTTCTTCCTTATGCGCATGAGGAATGCGCATATCCTCAAGTCTTCGCACTCCTTTCTTGTCCTTATGCGAAGGAAGTCCAGGCGAAGTTCAATGCCAAATGAGGATTCATCCTCCATACTATATACGCTTCTCTCATATGTTTTAAGGGGGGTGCACCACTCATGGCCGACCCCACCATTTCACATATATGCCCACGTATATGTGTATTTTATATTATATTTTATTACATTTTTATTTTAATTAACCCACGCATATTCATATATGCGTACAAGCCATCATATAACATGTTTATACATGTATTATCATTCATTTGGAGAGGGGTGTCCAGCCTTAAGGCCGACCCCCATATCCTCCACTCCACGCCCAATACATACATGTTAACATGTCGACCTAGCCATTTTTACATCGCATATAATTATGGCAGCAACACTTAGTTTTATTTTAAGTGTTTCCTTTCGTTGCTTTGAAATGTCGCATAGTAACGTCGCACCATGTCGCATAGTAACGTCGCACTATGTCGCATAGTCGGGTCGCTCGCCGGGGTGGCCGCCCATCGTTCACGGGCCACCCGCCTGTCGTGCATGAGTCGCCCGCCGGGGCATCCGCCCATTGTCGAACCGTGCCCATGCTCCACATGTCTGTCGCTCGCCGGATGATCACGCCCACTCGTCGTGCACGGGGCGCCCGCCCATCGTGCAAGGGCGCCCGCTCGCTGTGCATGCCTACCCGGGTCATGCCCACCGCTCGTCCATTGTGTAAATATGTGCTCGCCCGCTCGTCGAACTGCCCGCCGTCATGCCAAGAAGCACTCGTCGTCATGCCAAGAAGCGCCCGCCGTTGTGCACGGGGCGCTCGCCCATCGTGCACGCTTGCCCGAGTCTCGAGGGCGTTACACAGATGGTGTCTCTCCTGCTACTATGGTCTGTACTGTGTCACTTCTGGTTTCTTCATACTCCTGCTCGGACAGAGGATTCAATCTTGTCCTTTTGACATATACCTGGTCTAATGGCACCGTTGGGGGACTAGCCTCACTCCTGCCTCTTTTTTGATTTCGTTCCTCATTGAGAGGAGTCTGCAATATTGGAGGATTGCCCATGTTTGTTTATGTTTGGGTCAATTCGTCAGAAATGATTTGTGACCTTGAATCTCTCCTTAGTTCTATAGTCTCTGGTTGTTCTGATGATTGTGCACTTGGCTCCTCTGTTGGTCCCTGTGAAGATTCTGCATGCACCTGTCCAAAAGAATCCAGATCAATTCTTTTTTCTAAATCTTTCATAACATTCTCTACTTCAACTTGTGTGATATCTGGTTCTATAAGTGTTCCCTCCACCCATTCATTTCGATTTTCATATTTTTCTATCTCTGGAATTCTATGATGAATGTAGGGGGACAACTTATGCTTTTGTCTTCTGTCACTGATGAAGCTACGAGGAACATAAGGCCAAATGAAAATCTTTTTCCAGTCTCATTCTTTCAAGGATTTCTTCTGCTGTTTTCCTTGCCTTTCTGTTGTTACAAACAAATGGTCCTAAGTGATCCTTTATCCTTAACTGAGCTTTCTTCTTAGCTTTCATGAAGTGGATTTCATCAAAGTTTATCATTTGCCTATAGTCCAGGGAAAACAATCTCATGGGGACATATTTGGGCAATTTGTAGGGAGGCAATTCACACCCATAAACTCTGATTTCGGTATGGTTTTGGTATACATACTAGTCACCAACCCTGTATTGCTTGGATAATTGAAGGATTCTTTTGATATCATCACTGATTCTAGGAGGTGGAATTCCTATCAACATGGTAGTTACAAGATGGACAAAATGATCAATAAAATCTATATAAGAATAATGAGAAGAAGTTGAATAGTGGAAAACTGAAGTCCAAAAGACAATAGACCTGGGATTCCCTCTGGTATCAAGTTTTTGGACAGAGAAAGGGAATTTATCAGACTGGTAGTAAAGAAAAAGATGATACAAGACTGTGGAATGTTTAAAGACTCTCATTTTCTAATCTCATAAATTGCTCATGTATCTTGTCTACAATGAATGTGGCATAGTCAAATTTAGCTGCAGGAGGTTGACCAGGGGTAAAAATAGTCATGAAGGCTAAGGTAAACTCATCTACATACTCACTAGTAGTAAAACCCAAAATGCAAGCAATCATGGTGATGATATCCTGGCGCAGATTTGTAAAGTAGCTTGACATATAAGGAGGGGGTTCTTTGAGCTTGTATTTTTCCTCCATGAAAGTCTGACAGACTTTGTTGATTTCAAAATTGGACAGCTTGGTAGATTTCTCAAGTAATTCTGCAATGGAAAGGGGAGTGAGGTTCTAGCCAGGCTGTAATTGCAACATTTCGTTTATGGATTCAACTATAATGGTGAAAATAACTTCTTGGTTAGGGGACATTACAGCTCTCAAATTGAGGTTGTAATTTGCATGGCATTGGTGAACAATGTCTGGGAAGATATGGACAGTGGGGAACTGATAATTGGGGAGGTTGGACTCCCAAAGACCTATTTTATCAGAATGGGTCAGGTAATTGTTTCGGTACCCGCAGTACAATTTCAAGGGGCTATCATCAAAAGTAAGGTCTTAGATTTGAAAATCAAAAGTTTAGGGAAACAAGAGCTTCCATCCTTGGTTCTTGTGTTTTCATGGAAGAAAGTTGGGGGTTTTCAAGGAATTTCAGGAAAAACAGGTGCTTGGGGAAGCTGGGAGCTAAGAAGATAGCTTAATTGTACGGAATAATTTGGATTTATATCAATTTAGAGGACGTTCAGTACAAAACAAGGTTTTCTGAGGGGGAAATGCGTAAATACCTATTTTTGGTCGATTGTTTGGACAAATGGCTACAATGAAAGATTTCAGGGTGTGCACAATAGTCCGCAGTGGTATGGAGTTCAGCAATTAATGGCAGTTGACGGTTGGAAGTTAGTCGCTGGACTGGATGTACTCTGTGTGTGCATGGAAGGCAAAAGTTGCTTTCTCAGGGAAAATGAAAACAATGAACATTTTTGTTTTTATGCACAAAGTCAATGATTTTTGATGGGTGAATGAAAATGACAGTTGGTGGCAATGGATTGGTGGGACGTTTTTTCGTTTGGTGGAGGTGATAATCAGGAGCAGTAATGGTTTTCATCACACTGCTGTAGGAAGGTTGGTGGTTTTGGTGGAGGGTCGCGCGATGCCATAGATTGAGTGACACATAGCACCAGCGAAAAGTCAAAACCACTCGTATCGCCTGGTTAAAGTTCGACTCAATGGTCTATGCGATATGGGCAAGAGCTGTTGGATGTGGGGAGTTTGATTGGACGGTAATCGGCAACAGGAAGTGACGAGGAGTTAATGGAGGGTCCCAATGATAATTTAAAAGACTTTAATTACATCGGGGGTGATATGATTGGCAGAGAGGTTATTAATTAATCCAAGTGATTAATTAATCCCTTTTTTTAGTGCATCGGGGGTCTGGCTCTTAATTAATCATGATTTTATTAATTAATCCAACTGAGTTAAGGTTATTATGGTTTATTTTGCAAACCATGGGGTAGGAATATTTAATTATTTTGGAATTTTAACTAATTAATACGGGAAAGGGTTATTGTTTTTGGGTGTTATATAATAATAAAAATTAAAAATTAATATGAATATGAAAAGGAAAAAGCACTAAGTAAATGTCTCTGAAAATTCATTTCATCATCTAACATTATAACTTAGGCTAAAATGTGTTTAGGGGGTTTTATAAGGAACCTTTATTTTCCTAAGTAAAATAATGATTTTACTTAGGAAAATAATTTTAGGAGATGAGTGATTCATGGAGGGGTTTTAACACTTAGGCCTTACAAGTTATTGGGCAGAGGGTCCGGTCCCTCTAGAAGTCAGAGAAATGCTCTGAGCCCCTTTAACTTTCATGTTGTTGGTGCCTTTAGTATTTATGGAAATTAATATAGTGTAGGGAAAAATGAGTGAGGAGATTAATTAGTTTGACTTTTGTTTCTGATGTAAATGTCTTCATTGTCATCCATACTTTGTCAAAGTAATGAAAGAAAAATATTTGAGCTTTTAACTTAACCATTCATCATACATAATTTTGCAACAATCACCTACTTATCCACCTACACATCCTACCATTTTTACTTCTTTTATTAGGGTGCACTTAAACTGGCAAATCCTTATCAAACTTTTCTTTTTATTTTACAATGGAAATCTATCTAAGTCTAACCTTATTACATCCAAGGGCTCAGATTAAACTATTGATCACCTTTTATTCACTCTACCTATCTACGTATCTGCCAAGATTAGATAGTTTGGTAAGATTTTATTCTCTATCTCTAAGCATGAAATTGAAAACATGGAACAACCAAGATTAAACTATTTGGTTACCATGGATTGTGGCATAAGTAACAAGTTGCACACAATCTTTATTATACAAAAAGTAAAGTAGCAGTGGCATTTGGACTTGCACACTTTCATGGTCTTTTTCCTTTTTCTTGGGGTTCATTTTCTTTCATTTTTTGACCTTTTCTTTATTCTTTTTACCATTTGATTTCTCTTTTAGGGTATACCCTCTTTACATTTTTTAATTTTTTGATTTTTTACAAATATGGAAAACATTTGCAACAAGCAAAGGTATGTACATATTTCAGAACTAAACCAAATCAATCATGATATATGACACCTATTAGTATAGGAACATAACAGACTCAAGAATGCGCCTGCAAAATTCTCCAATGTAGTTATACCAACGTTTAAGGAGTTCATCCATAAGTTCTTGGAGGTGTGTTTTGATGACTGGATGATGTTCATCTTATTGAAGTTCCATGTAGCATGTCTGCACCTGATGCAAGATACATGCCACAGATACCATATCACACTAAACGTGAAGCAGTGTCTATTTTGTTTCCCCTTTGGGATCTTGCGGGTCATGTGGTGTGCAAATAAGGACTGATGGTGGACCCTACCAAGATCACAGTGATAGTGAATTTGGAGGCCCCAAGAAGTGTCAAGCAGCTGTGCGCCACGCTCAGACATACAAGATATTACAAAAAATTCATCAAGGCTTATGCTCAGATTATCGCGCCCATGGAAAAATTGCTAAATAAGGATGCTACATTTTGTTGGGATGAAGAATGTCAGCGCAATTTGGATGTATTGAAGGAGAAGATGGTCACCACACTGATTTTGGTTTTCCCGGGTTGGAAAAAGGAATTCCGTGTACATGTTGATGCCTCGTGCATTGCGTTGGGAGTAGTGCTAACATAGGTCAGTGAGGGAGAGATGGACCACCCTATAGCCTTCGTGAGTAGGAAACTATCAAAGGTCAAGAAGAATTACTCAACGACAAAGCGCGAAGGATTGGGTATGGTATATATGCTTCAAAATTTCAGGCACTACTTGTTGGGTAGACATTTCAAAATGTACATAGATCATTTTGCCTTGAAATACCTAGTCAATAAGCCTGTGTTGGGGGCGAAGATCTGCCAATGGCTGTTTCTATTCCAGGAGTATGACTTTGAGGTGATTGTGAAGCCAGGGCAGTTGAATTCAGGACCTGACCATCTATCACGGATTGACACAGGAGAGGAGCCTACTAATTTGGAGGAAGGATTTCCTGATGCGCATCTCTTCACGGTGAGTGTATCAGATAATCACTTTTCAAATATTATCCACTTTTTGACTATAGGGATAGTGCTGGAAGGATATCAAAATCAACAGAAGAAGGAAGTAGAAGTGCGCGGGGTAGATTTATCGGTGATTACAGGACATTCTTATAATATGGGTGGAGATGAAATATTGCGACGATATGTGCCATATTTTGAGTGGAATAAAATCCTCATTAAAGCTCATGGAGGGGTTGCGGGAGGACATTATGTAGGAAAGGAAACAACGCAAAAGATTTCACGCATAGGGCTGTGGTGGCCTACACTGCATAAAGATTCTAAAGTGTATTGTAGGGCATGCGAGGGATGTCAAAGGATGGGAAAACCATCGCAGAGGGACAAGTTTCCATTGAATCCTAAATTATTGTTGCAGCCATTTGAAAAATGGGCAATTGATTTCATTGGGCCAATTTATCCCCCAGGAAAGAAGACAGGTGCGTGCTATATCATCACTGCGATGGATTATCTGACCAAATGGGTGGAGGCACAACCGGTGAAGGATTGTACAGCGGCTACAATAGTGAAATTATTGTTTGAATATGTGTTAACCATATTTGGCTACCCAAAAGTGTTGATGAGAGATCTGGGTATGCACTTCCTAAATGAAACGATTAGCGCATAGACTGAAGAGTTCCAGGTTTATTATCAAAAGAGCACACTGTATCATCCTCATGCTAATGGAACAATTGAGGCCTTTAATAAAAATTGGAGAATGCGCTAACGAAGATTTATAAGGCACAAAGAAATGATTGGGATGTGCGCGTATCTGCAATGCTGTGGGCGCACATGACTAATTGCAAAAAGATGACATGACATACACCTTTTCGATTGGTCTATGGTATAGAAGCTGTGATGCCTATGGAATATATTGTGCCTAGTATACACATAATAACTTTCACAGGTATGTCAGATCGCGAAGCCTTAGAAGAACGGCTCGTGCAGCTGATGGAGCTTGAAGAAGACATGTTCTTGGTTGGATTCCATCAACAAGTACAAAAGGAGCATGAAAAAGCATGTCATGATCGACACATCAAGCTGTGCACATTCAAGGTAAATGATTTGGTATTGTTGTATGATAGCAAGTTCACTAAGTTTCCAGGAAAATTTCAGATGCACTGGCTTGGGCCATATGTTATCAAAGATATTACTGATGGAGGCGCAATTCAGCTCGTGAAGATGAATGGAGAACCTTTTCCGGGAAGGGTGAATGGCAGTTGATTAAAGCCATATACAGGGGATTTGGTTCAATGACTATATGATGACAGGACAATCTTAGTGCTCTAGGTAGTTGTAAGGGAGCGCGGGAATATAAACTACACTGCCAGGCTGGGAGGACTTTGCGACAGGCAGGCTGCGTGGAAAATGGGGAAGTTATAGTACAAGAAGCCATGCGAAGGGAGCTATGCTATGGAGGGATGTGCCACGCAACACAACAGAAAAGTGACCATTGGAGTCAATGTTCATGATTTGACAGCCAGAAGATGGTTAAGAGGAGCGGGATGGTGGCATTTAAGGCTAAAATATTTGAATATTTGTTGCCAAAACAAAATTAATAATTGAATTTTGTGGGGGAATAGTCAGATTTGAATTCAAAAACCCCTATAAATTAGGCATGCCATTCAAACAGAGAACACCTCACACACATAGAGTTTTTGAGCTGAGTTGTCTGTTGCTTATGAATCGCTCATTCTTTGAGGACTTAGTCATGAGCCCGACATTGTCCAATTTACTAGAGTTTAACCAGAAGTTTATCTTTGACACCATGTTAGGTCTAAGCCCTACTGAGATTGTGAGCGGTAGGGAAGATATCACGTTTGAAGGAGCTGCTCCGGAGGTAGTGAGTATGGAAGCCTCGACTCCTGTGCCTACATCGTTGAGGTCACCTAGGCCGAAGCCTACACCTGTTCGAGAAATCCAGAAGCTGAATAAGGATAAACAGAAAAAGCCGGTGTCGATGTGTGAGTCACCCATGAAACATTCCACAACTCAAAAGAAGAATAAAGATAAGCATCTCGAGAGGGTTGTCGATCTAGAAGTCGAGGAAGGACAAGGCACTAAGGACATCGACGCTGAGCGGGTGGATCCCGTTACCAAATTGCTTGACTACATCCCTCTGTGTAAGGGGAAGGCAAAGGTCACCAAGGATCCAGACTCATATAAGTTCATCATCTCTATGCCCCTGCTACCAGAGTAGGTCCCCTTTGAAGGTCTGCACCTTGTGCAAATCCCCATGATGAAGATGGAAGATTGGGACCTGGAAGGCCGTGAGTGGTTCCTTCACCTAGCAACCACAAACTATATGAAGCATGTCCATTACCTGGACTCAAGCGTCACCGAGCTCGAAACAGTGGAATGGATCCATGGAGTGGAGAATTCTGAGTTATTGAACCTGTTGTGGGTGCCCCACTATCAACGCACCACTATCGACATGACATGTGTGCATCAGTTGCTTACTCTAGTCCACGATGGGTGCTTATGGTTTGGAGGGCCTATACCCATCGCTGACATGCTCATCCATAGGATCACGTCCCTGCTGCATGGGGGTTTGAATCCATCCAAGGAGTTTGGTGGAAAGGAAGGAGAAAAACATTTGGTAGATAAGATGAAAAATGAGTTTTCACTTGTGAAAAAGCTGTGCGGATATTTAATCATGTCTATTAATGATCCTGCGATGTAGATTTCCACACAAATCTTGGAAGGAAAGGTAATGAGGAAGTGCCAAATGGATGAAGTTCCGACACCTGTGGTATCATTAGCTGCACAATGCACGAAGGGTGTGTAGTTTAACTGGTCAAGGTACCTATGCATCGAATTCCTTGCGAATTTCCATGAGGTCTAGGATGAGACCAAACCATTCCACTATACGTGGTTATTGATCTCCATTGTATTGGTTGCATGGAAGCACAACCAGTTTTCTCTGTTGAAGGAAGGGTTGCTGGAGGCTATGCAGTTCACCTCCATATGGGCCACGAAGGACCCCATGCGGGTCACCAAAACAAAGATCTTCTGGGTGTTGATGTAAATGCGTCTCCGCATGGCCATCAATCAAGGGCCAAGGTTGTCCCCAACCTTGTACGAGTAGTTGTCAATGCATGCCATGTTCAAAGATGACTTCCACCATGTCTACATTCAGGCGTGCAAGGACCCGCAACAAAAATGGTACGATTTAACATACTTGGTCATAGATCATGACATTCAGGAAGTGATAAAGCACCAACCAGCAGAGTGGCACGCCCCATCAGATTTGGATGCTGGAACTAGTAAGGGTGTGGGCAGCTCAGCTGAAAATAAAAGGAAGGATGCAACAAAGTAGGTTGTGTAGAAGTTAGCCACGCAATGGAAGAAGGAAGTCATGGAGAAGGCTTGGCTGGAGGAAGAGCGTGCTGTTAAGGAGCAAGCTGAGCAAGAGCAATGCGAATCACAGAGGAGTGGTAAATCTCCTTCACCTACGATAGAGGAGGAAGAAAAATATGAAAAAGGCAACGACGGAGATGAGGGGAAGAGCACCCAATTTTGGTTAAGGAAGCATGGACAGGAGTAGTAGGAGGGTCCACGCAAAAAGCAAAAATCAAATAAGGTGCAAAGTGATCCCATTGTCTTAACCAAGGGCAATCTCGTTGAGATCGATGAGAAAGTCAAGGATACTACAACCGAATTGATGCAACAATTCGAGCAATAGTTTATGCAGATGCTAGCGAGCATCCAGAAGGATCTGCGTGAGTTGTAGATCCAAACTAATAGGATACAGGTAGGCGTAGGTCAAGCAAGCATAACACAAGTGAGTCTAGCACCGGGGAAAAGTCATGTTGCAGAATTGGTAAGGACATTGGACCTTCACATAGTTGCTTTACGATAAGGGTCCCTACGTGCAGAATTGGCTGATGACCAAGTCATCCTAAATACCCTTAAGGACATCACGTTGAAAATTGCAGTGCTCCCCAATGAATTTATTCATGCACCACAGACAGGGGTGATAGAGGAATTGAGAGCTCAGGAGCAATGCACTCTCAATTTGATCAGTGAATATAGGGTCAGCAAAGAATAGATGTTCACTAAGAAGATGTAGGCATTAAAGGAAAAAGAAAAAAATCTAGGCATAGACGTCTAGGTTGGAGGCCACTGTAACAGAGGCATGTAGAAAAACGCTTGAGTTGCACATCCCAGAGGACGCACAACTGGAAGCCAAGATCCATAAATTAGCTGTAGGAGTACGCAAGGCAAAGGAAAAAGTTGGGCAAGTTCAATTCAAACTCAATATGAAGATCACAAAGCTGCAGATTAAATTACAACCTACGACTCCACCTGATGTCAGAGAGAAGTGCATAGCCACCATCAAGGAAGGTATGGCCACTTTAGATGTTGAAGTTGCTGACTATACAACCTTATTTGAATAGGTGATGGAGTTGGTAATGACTCTGTAGGAAGACCCAAACCTGTAGATCTTGAATACAGAGATTCATGAGCTCTAAAAGAAGTACGACGAGGTCAGGGTGACGAAGTGCTCAATTGCTACAACGCAGCACCTCGCCAAGTTGCAGGAGGGGAAGCAACTCCTCACATAGGTATTGGCAGCTCAGAAAAATGAGGCCGTGCTTAAGGCTAGCTTAGGACCATGGCTAGAAGAAGCTTACCAAGTCTCAACCAACATTCACAAGAAGCTGACAGGCTTGTAGCAAACATAGCAAAAGATCAAGCTAGCTGTGGATGGACTAGCTACAGAGCAACTTGTAGAAGAGGTTAAACAGGTAGCTACTCAGAGTGCTGTCGAGGTTGTAGTTGTGCAAGTGGAGTTGGGGGATCTTCACAGTAAGATCACCATGCCAGCTAAGTGACTTGAGGGCAAGTCATGACCTTTATGTTGGGGGCCTATTGGGATGGGGTCCCTTGGGTCAATTTTGGTGTTAAAAACCCAACTTTTGATGTAAATTGTGGTAAAAAGATGTAAAGTATCCATAATTTGTGGATGCAGAGCATGTAGATAGTTAGAATTCAAAAGGGGTTTTATCCCCTTGGTTATGTAAAGTCGAGTTGGTTTTGATATCTACCCATGGTTTGCGGATGATGGGATTGTGTGTAAAAAGTTATAAATATGTGTGTCTTAAGAGAGTCTAGGGGATGCTTATGTCTACATCTGAGGAAAAAGGGCAAGTAAACAACGGGTAGATAGAAGGGAAAAGGCTCCACAGTTGAGTGTGTGGAGGCCTAGAGTAGAGTCTGCATGTGAGTGCGCGAACCCCTACAGCTAACTATGTAGGGCAGTTTTGAGTCTGTAACATCATATTGAAGATCAATAAAGAAGACGGTTGAAGAAATTCATGTGTTTATATGTTTACTTATGTTATTTATGTTTGCGATATATGTTGTGATGGAATAATGTATTTATGAAATAATGATGTATTGATGCGCGAATCTATTGGATAAGTCATATTAACTGAACGCAATGCATGTTAAGTATTTATGCGAAGATTATAATAAATTTTATTATGTTTATTAAGCACTAAAGTAGATATGCGTGAACTCAAATATATGGTTAATTTACGGTGCATGTAAGTGACTCATTCTATTAAGGGTCCGCAAAGACCTATCATAGACCTTCATGAAGGTCGAGAGGCCATTTAAAGGAAGTTGTAGTATCAAGCCCTAGGGGCTTACAAATATGCGCGAAGGAAGATCTAGGGAAATAGAAGACATCACACTCATCTATGGATGCAGAAACTTGGTTCCATCATCCCCCCATACTGCTTCGGGTGAGACTTTAGCCTACGCTACGTGGGTTGATGCCAAAGGTGCCAATCGTGTAGGGTTTTGTTTGGCGCAACTAACTCTGAACCTGGGTCAGGACCCACTAAGCCAACACATAGCCTAAGAAATAAGACTGAAGATTCATATAGAGAGATCCCTCTCTGAATCTAGAGGAGCTAGATTCTAGTTTTAAAGTGGTCTGTGGTTACCTTTGGGTTCCTCTCCTTATCCCGGAGGAATTATGAAATGATAGCAATTTCGATGGTCTCATCCTTCTGAGGTTCCAACCTACTCCAACCCTCCAAAATTATGACTTCCGATATTTTAGTCTTTCGAAATTTTGACTTCCTCTGATATTCAACTCTACTTCCCTATTATTGGATCAAAAATTTCTTAAAAGGAATTTCAATGAGAGTTCCAAGGTCCTGATACACTGGCTTGCTCCAATATTTTGGCTTGCTTAGGACTTCAAGATCCTAACTTCGATAGTCCATAACTTTTGATCTAGGAGGCCATTTTTAGACTTCAACACGCCATTAGAAAGCTCTTTTAGAGAACTTTCTAGTGGATAGGGTATGATGTAGGTTTTGAGAATATTTTATACATGATAAATGGATACAAACTTTCTTTTGTTATTTGCACCTTGGCCCTTCTCTTGTGCCCAAAATCCTAGACTCCCAACCACCATAATCATAATTTTATGGATTATCCAATAAGCCTACTACTATGGTGATTCTATACCAGAGAATGTAGAAACCATAGGACTCCCCCTAAGCATCTATTTCGACAAAACTCCATGCTGATTTGGTTGACATCAACTCCAACACACTTGTAACCACTAGCCAACTATCCCACATGAGAAAATGAAATTGATTAAGAATAATGTTACAATGCCATGTTGGATTGAGGGCTCTGAACCAAGTTCAGAGTTAGCTATGACAACCAACAAAATCCTAAACTGGTGGCTCTTTTGGAAGCAACCCATGTAGCGCCGGCTGAAGTCTCACCTAAAGCAACATTGGGGGATGACAGAACCAAGTTTCTGCATCCGGAGGTCTATGTGATGGGTTTCTATGATTCCCAGGGCTTTATCTCAACCTTTGCAAACCCTAACCCTTAAAATACAAAAATCACAATAACTTATAGAAAACATAATCTAACCCTTCACAGTACACTTTAAACATTCATAATATCGAGTAAACATGTAGATCTACCACTTTTGCGTATTAATTAAGTGTTTCTTTAGATAAATGTAGAAAACAGAGTGAATACACATAAATTGCATAAGTAAACACAAAGGCACAAATACACAATTATTGCTCCAAAATAGTCTTTATTAGATATAATCCTTCTTATACAGACTCTTCTTCACCTCGCACACAACTGCAGTGGCCCGCACACTCAACTTGCAAACTTACTAAGGTCTCCGCACAGATAGCTGCAGGATCCTTCCCCTTCTCCTAAGTACAGAAAACAAACTTCTATGCATCAGACTACTTTCCCATATAATTATCTTCAATATTAGTTACTTCCTATGACTCGTTATGACTCCTTTATATTGTTTCTTTCATTACAATTCCATGGTTTGTGAACCATGGGTGGGTCATGAAACATCCTATCTTCTAACAAATTAAGGGAATAACGTCCCTTTTGACTCCTATGACCTCCGTGCTCCGCTCCCTCAAAATGCAGAGACTTTACATAATTAACAAAATTAGTTACAAAACCTACCCGAGGGGACCCTTTCCCAACAGGCCCCCAAAAGAATTTCGTGACTCGTCCTCAAGTCACTCTACTAGTGGCGCCTCGATCTTCGCCTGTAGCTCATTGAACTCAATCTTTAACACCTATAGTATGTTGTTCCCTTTGTAGCATCTTGGCACACTTCCTCGACTAGTTTTTCAGTAGTTGGGCCTTTAACTACAAGGCCCATGGTACTTTTTGTCTACTGCATCCCTTTAAGTTTCCTATGCACTAACAAAGTCAACTGACTGGCCTCATATGCCGATGACTACGTCCTTGAAGATATGATTGCTTCCTTGAGACGTAGCTCATCAATTTCATTCTGAATGAGTTTTCCTACCCGTAATCTAGTGAAGCTTTGCACTAGTGCTAAGGTTTGTGCCGTCAACCTGATTTCATCAAACTGTCTCTGCTTTTCCTTGATGTCCGCTCCAATATTCTGTAGAGTTGGATTCTCCTTTAGTGAGGTCCATAATTCCATGGCATGTTCAGATAGCTCAATGCATCCCTTGAATGCATCTTCCAAGGTGGCCATTCCTTCTTTAATAGTAGCTCCGGGTTGCTTTCTGACTTCGAAAAGGGTAGTTGGCTGCAGCTTTAGTTGTAACTCTGAGATTTGTAGTTGCATCTCAAACTTGACTTGGGTGATTTCATCCTTAGACTCTTTAACAACGACCATATTTTGAATTTTCTCCGTGGAGGTCACTTCTACTGGGATCTTGAGCTCTGGAAGCTCACTGCAAGCCTGTGCAATTGCTGCTTCCAACTACTGATTTCATGTTGCAACCTCCTCCTTTTCCTTGAGGGCCTATGCCTTTTCCTCAAAGATCTATTGGTTATTATTCTTTACCTCATTGATGACTAGTAGTGCATGTTGCTCCCATATTTGGAGTTCGTTTGACACCTCTTGGTGCAGCTCGTGTAGAGGCTAAATGGGAAGTGTGACCAAATTCAGACTTAGGTTCTTTTCATATAGTAGGTGTGCCTCCTCTTCGACTGAGTATCTATGCAGGGAAACTTCTAATAATTGAATGGTGCATAGATCCATGTGATTTATGAGTCCAAGACTGACACTTGCTTCACGCTTGCATGTCCCACGCTCACTTGAATGAGACATGTTTGGACCTGCAAGTCCCGTAGGTCCTGTTATACCTTATTAAGCGATTGCTAGTACTACGATTAAAAGTGGCTCATGAGATCTGTCATTGCATCACAAACCACATCTTCAATTTCATCCATGTCCCCCTCTATGAGGACCAAGGGCGTCACACTTGTGACTTTGTCGGATTTTTGATTCTTGCATGGCCCTATCGAAGTCCTCTTCTTCCAATTCTTGATGACGAAGGGGGACTCCAACTTTGTGCCCCCTTCTTCTTCCACCTCTATTTCTTCCTCCACATGTGTTCACTCGGTGCCTGAATCATCGAATTCAATGGTGGCCTGCGACATAGTCTTTACCTGTGCTCCTTCTTTTTCCTTGGCCGCCGCTTCTTTCTCCCTCGTAGCAACTTCTTTCTTCTGCATAGCATTTTCTCAAGCGACAAATTTCTGTGTCTCCTTCTTATTTTTTGTTGTTGTGGTCTTTGCGCTAAACCTTCAGCAACCATACTGGTACTTGCACCAGCATCAAAAGGGGTGATCTAGTTGCTTGGCCACTTGCTGACAACCCATACTATATCTTGGAAACCAAGTAAGGCAACTTGTGCCATATGCCTCTGGCACCCTTCTTTGTGTAAATGTATAGATTATGGAAATCTACCTTAAAATCAGTGATATTAATGTACTGCGCGTGGAAAGTGGTGATAAACTTGGCCGCCGGTTGATCACCATCCTTAGTTATGTATCAAACAAAACCCATAATATCTTTGTCTCCATTACGTGTGCAGGTAATTTAGTAGCCCATAGCGAAGTGAACTTCGCAACCTTCGGTAGGTTCAAGTCCTACTGAGGAAATTGACTCTCTTCAGGCATCCTTCAAGCCACCAATGTGATCAACAATAATAACCAGGAGTAGTGGAAAGCCTTTCCCTCATCCTAGGCCTCCCTGCAGCCCTCGAGAAACTCTTTACATAGATACTGAGCCCAGTTATACTGGACTCCTTTGGCACATTTCATAACCAAAGAAACAACTGGCTCTCACACTTCATCGACGCGACACTTTCTCATGATATTATTGGTCAAGATTTGTGCAACAAACTACACTGCACCATCGGATATGGACTGAATGGATTATCCGCATGACTTCTTAACTAGACCATATTCATCCTTCATTTGGTCCTCCAACTTCTTTTCTTGCGACTTTCCTATGAAAGCCTCCGGAGGATCCACCCCTTGGGAAGGCAACAACGTTATACGGTGGATCAACAAGTCGGTGATCGGGATGGGTTCTGCCAACCAAAGACACCCGTCGTGTACCAGCGTCAACAATTGGCACACACAAATGGTGTTAATATTGGTGTGACTGAAGCGTGACACCCACAACATGTTTAGGAGCTTTGTGCCCCTAACTCCAGCCACCCAGTTCATTGGTTCAAGGTGCATGATGTCTGAATCCTCATAGTAAACCTTCTTGAGGTACTTGTTCAACGTCAATTGTGGAAATTTCTGATGGTCCCCAAGGTCCAAATCCTCCAGTTTTAGATTCAGTGTATGAGCCAGCAAGTTGTCCTCAAACAACACATTCTCTAGCAACAGTGGAGTGGAAACCATAAACGTCGCATTAACTGGATCTTTTGACAGTTTAGCAATGGCTTTACGAGGTGGGATATACTTTGGCAGCCAAGCTATTAGCTCAACCTATTTTGCATAAATCATTTCTATTCCTCCATGTAGTTATTCCTCATACAGGTCCAGTGGCTTCATCGACTATTTGGAGTTATCTATTTTTCCCTTCTGGCAGATTTCTGTCAGGTTTTTCCACGACGATTGCTGCACAGGTGCTTGCTGAGGTTTCTTCTTCCTATCTCCCACCGTAGAAGTAGGTGGCTTAGGCCTTGATGACCTAGGCACGGTAGTAGGAAACCCTATAGGTACAGGTTGGGCTGGCTCCATCTCAAGGCACGTTGCAGTGATTCTCTCAAGGAAGATCTTACGGTTCCAATCCAGAAGTTTGCAAACTCTGGCCGTGAAAAACGTTCCTCCCAATCTGTCTCAGACATATAACACTTTACTTGGCACAAATCAAGGAGAAAAATATTAAGGCAAACTCTTAGGAAGAAAAGTATTCGAATGCGGAGCAGTATTCCATATTTATAAACCAATTTGAATTCAAACCCAACCATTCCTTCCAATACTTGGTCATTAATGCACATGTGGTGGAAAATTTCAAAAGATCTGCATCTTAAATTCTCCCCTCGACTCCTTTCAAAGGAAAATTCTCCATCTAATCAACTACATTGCTTCCAACGACCACTTTTTGGCCTGAAAGTGCCCTGGGACCCACCATCATAGTGCAACTCCTTCATCGCAGCTCTCCTCTGTGCCTTGCCGTGATATGTCGTGCAACCCCATTACTTCATCCAACCTTTCTTTTGGTAGTGTAGTTTAAATTCCAGCGTTCCATTGCAACTGCCTAGAACACTAAGACCATCCTGCAATCATATAGTCATTATGCAGGGGGTGGGATCACCCTTGTATAGCTTCAATCAATTCCCATTGACTTTACTCAAAAATAATTCCCCATTCAGCTTTGCAAGTTGAACTGCGCCTCCATCTATAATTTCCTGCACAACATATTTCCCTAGCCTATGTATCTGAAATTTTCCCGAGAAATTTTTGAACATACTGTCATATAGAAACACTAAATATTTGATATTAAAGGTGCACTATTTGATATGGTGATCATGCCATGTCTTTTCACGGTCCTTCTGCACCTATTGATGAAACTCAACCAAGAAGCGATCCTCCTCCAACTCAATGAGCTGCGCGAGTTGTTCCTCCATGGTATCACAATAAACCATGTCCATAATTGCTACAATCCGTAAGCTTGGCACTACGTACTTTGTGGACATTACAACCTCTTTCCCATATACCAATCTGAATAGTGTTTGTCCCGTAAAATTTTTGTAGGTAGCCCTGCACACCCAAAGGACCACTTGTGTGTGCACATCCTAGTTATTTCGATTCATGTTATAAATCTTCATCAAAGAACTTTCCAGGATTTTGTTGAAGGCTTCTATAGTTCCATTCACTTGAGGGTGATGAGGTGTACTCTTATGATGATATATCTATAATTCCTCAAGCAATTTAGCAATTGTCTCATTCAAAAAGTGCGTGCACCTATCACTCATCAAAATATTAGGGCAACAGAACCGAGACAAGATATATTCAAAATAAACTTTTCTGTAGTAGCGATTCTACAATCTTTTACAAGTTGTGCCTCCACCCACCTGGTTAAGTATTAAGTTGTGGTAATGATATATATGGCTCCTGCCTTCTTCCCCAGTGGTTGTATTGGTCCCACAAAGTCTATTTCCCACTTATCAAATGTGCAATGTCACTTGCGGATTTAGTGGAAATTCATCTCTTCACGATGTTCTCCCTATCCTTTGATAGACATCAAATGCTCTGCAATATATTTTGGAGTCCTTAGGCACAGTCGACCACCAAAGTTCTGCGCATAGGATCTTCTGTGCAATTTCTCTTCCCACATAATGTCCTCCCACTACTCGTCCATGCGCTTCTACAAGGATACTTTTCTGCTTATACTCCGGAACATACGTACACAATATTTCATCAAAGCCCTTTTTGTATAAGTGTCTGATGATAACAGGAAAATCTATAGCCTAGACCACCAGTTCTTTCTTTTGTTGCATTGAATACCTTTAAGGAGCAGTGCCTATAGACAGGAATTGAATGATATCTATGAAATGATCATCTGTGACACGAACAACAATGAGCCACGCATTAAGAAACCATTCCTCCAAACTCGTAGGTTCATCCCCATTCTCAATGCGTGATAGGTGATATGGACCAACATTCAGGTACCTTGGCTTCAAAATTACATCGAAATCATATTCTTGGAACAAAAAAAACCATCTGCAAATCTTCCCCCCCAACCCAAGCTTGTTGACCAAGTATTTCATAGTAGAATGATCTGTATACATCTTGAAGTGTGCACCCAATAGATAGTGGCTGAATTTCTGCGGTGCATACACCATTGCTAAACCTTCACACTCTATGGTTGAATAGTTATTTTTGGCTTTGGAAAACTTTCTACTCACAAATGCTATGGGATGGTCGATATCTCCTTCACCTAGATAGTTAGCACAACTCCTAGTGCAATGTAGGAAGCATCTACATGAACATGGAGCTCCTTCTTCTAGTCAAGGAACACTAAAATGGATGTGGTGACCATTTTCTACTCCAAAATATCCAAAATCTTCTAGCAGTCCTCATCCCAATAAAATGTCGCATCATTTTTAAGAAATCTTTCCATGGGCACATTATTTTGCACATACACTTTGATTAACTTCCTATAATATCATGTATGGCCCAACATTGTGCACAATTGTTTAACATTATTTGGGGCTTCCAAATTGATTATTATTGTAATTTAGGTAGGGTCTACCATCAATTGTTTCTTGAAAACAACATGGCCCAAGATTATGCCATAAGGTACGCAGAATATGCATTTCTTAAAATTAAGGGATATCTGATGCTTTCGACAAGTATCCAACATGAGGCGCAAACTAGCAACATGTCTCTTTACTAACCTGAACACTATCCAGTCATCGAAGTAGACCTCCAAAATTTTATGGATAAATTCCTTGGAAGCCACAATTAGCACCCTAGAGAAAATTGCTAGGGAATTCTTAAGCCCGAAAGGCATTACTGTATACTGAAAATAACCCCATTCAACCGTGAAGGTGGTCTTACTCCTATCCTCTGGCATGATCTTGATATGATGGTACCCTGAGAATCCATCCGTGAAAAAATAGGCTTCCTATCCTCCAAAATCCCCAGTACCTCATTCATGAATGGCGTAGGAAATGGATTGGGGACACATGTGTCATTCAACTTCCTTAAGTCTATGCATATCTGAATTTCACCCTGCATTTTCTTTTCTTGAACCACCATGGGACTAACCCAGTTTGATTCCTTGACAGGTGATGAGCATCGGTATTGCAGCAAGGATGCTGCAACTCCTGGGCTACCGACTTTACTTATCAACCTGGGGTTCGTACAAACTTGGAGGTGACAATGCTATATGCACAAGTAAAAGTGAAGGTCCTGCTTGTTGTCACTATTCATCCAGCGAGAGACCCTAGGGGTTCCAAGCCAAACTTCTATAGAGTCAGAAGAAGCTTGATTCTTTGATGGAAGAAGAGAAAATCTATTCTAAGAGAGTTACTCTACTGCAGTAATGAGGAAAACAACATGTAATGCTAAATCACACCATATCCTAATTAACCATTTAAAAATATATGCTAAGCAAAATTGCTAAATCAACACTAACCTAATTCTACTATCTAAGTTACAGAAGTAAAGAGCATCAAACCATACTAATGTGTGAGCAAGAAAACTAAACTAAATTTGTTTTCACTTTTTTGGGTTTTTTGGTGAAATCAAGCATGTAATTTAATTGTTCTTGTGGATGTGACAGGTGGATGGAAGGTGGTTGAGGATGGATAAAAGGCTTATGGAGTGATTGGATGGGGTGGAAGGGTCCTAGGAGGATTTTTGTGACTTCCTAGAAGTTACCCATCTATTCAGCCTCAAAACAGGTCGTTTTAGGAAAACCTACATGATGTACTAGAAACCTACAGGATGATCTTGTAGGAATTACAAGAAACCTACAAGATACAACCGAGAGCTTATAGTGAGGTGTTGGAGGTGATGGGAAGCTGGAAAAAGGTGTGTGGTGAGTGGGATAGGGTGTGATAAGGTCTAGGAACACTCAAGGGTCAATATCCAAGAGAAGAGATGGCTAGATTCACTCAATGTGTCTAGGGGGATTTCAATGAAAAAGGACAAAAAAAATAGTGAGGGTGATGGTGGAACAAGAGATGGTTAAGGTTGATGAGGTGGAAGATGGATGTTGGTGATGAAGTCTAGACCTCCTCCTGAAGTACCTGTAGTGCTTAAAACATGTGTGTCTTTCAAGAACTATGCAACAAGATACATCTTCATAAACTAGAAAAACATGAATCAATTGGCCATATTATGCATGAAGAAAGTGCTGAAGGAAATGAGAACATGAGTAAGATCTTATTGCAAAAATAGAGTAATGGAAAAAGATGACAATGAAATGAACCAAATGTTGAATCAAGACAACAAACTCCAAAACTCATGCAAGAACTAGAAATTTGTGTTTTTGGGGCTGCTAAAGGGTCTCTTCCTCAAGTCATGGTCCCAGAGGGAGGAAGTGAGGCCAAGGCACCTGATGAAAACCTTATGGTGATCCATTTTTCTCCTTGCTAACCTGCTAACTAAAATAAGGCACAAATAGAAGAAAACTAATATACAACCAATCTAATCTACACTACTGTAATGGAAATGCAGCTACTTAAGCAAATGAACAATCAAGCTATGAATCTATGCTAAAATACATGTACAATAAAGAGGAGCGTTGGATGCTACGGTTGGGCCTACACCTAAGAGCTTCAACCCTCTGAGCTAACTCAGTGCTAGCTCAAAACAAAACTCATTCTTATTATCAAAACAATGGATTACATACAAAACTGTCACAAGTCTTACAGCTCGAGATAGAGTAGAGTTTTAGAATAAAAAATCCAAATCCTATTGAGGTACTAGGAATCTCTACTTATACATATGAAGTCTTCAACCAATTTCTTAAAATTAGGGAGGCTCGGCTCCCAAAATCGAGATAAGCTGGTGCTTTGTCTTTCACTTGCTCGACTGCCTTCTAGTCCTCATGATTTGGCTATTTGCACTTTGAGATGATGGAGGAATTTGAATGGAGGGGTAGTAAATGAGGAGGATTTACCTCCTATAATTCCTCTCCCTTGTCCCATTCGAGTTTTGACCAAGGTCTTTACCAAAATTCCTTGATTTTATCCTTTAATCCCGCATTAAATGCACATTAGACCACAAAGCAAAATATCCAACTCTAACTCATCTCTTAAACAAAATATAATCAAAAGTATGTAATACGTTGTGAGTATAGTTGGTTTGACTAGGCTAGGAGGTGAATTAAGGCCCATATAATCAAAAGTATGTAATAAGTTGTGAGAATAGCTGGTTTGACTAGGCTAGGAGGTGAATTAAGGCCCATATAATTACCCAATGATGAGGCTCATCAACAGGTTCAATGATCTTGACTTCAAGGATTTTATCCAATTCCTTGCACACTTTTTCCTTCTACTTAGGATTTAATCGGTAGGGGCGTTGTTTCACTGGATTTGCATCTGGCTTCAACGTGATCTTCATGACTCCCAAATCCCCTACTATCCCTTTTAGATCAGAGAACTTGGTGGGAAACTGGTCTTGGTATTATCGCAATGGATCTATGACCTTATCTACTATATTTTCATCCCAATAGTCACCTATATTCACAAACTTCGGCTATGCTTCCGATCCAATATTCACCTACTTGGCCTTTAAAGGTTTCGACATATCAGGGATTTATGCCTTAGGTCTCTCGACTTCACGTCGTCCCTAAGACTTAGGAATGTGGATGTTCCTAAGATCCTCCTCACCATCCTCCATGGTCACATTGTAGGATTCAAGTGCATGGCGCAACTGCGTACTCCAATTTGGTTGTATCAGTTAGAGTCTTATAGTCACAGTGATCAAAATTATCCTTTTCATTATTGGTTATAGTCGTAGGTCAAATTATAATATTTTCAAATTACATTTTACATATCTCTTGTTTGGAAAAGGGTCTTGAGTCAATGTCTAAATGTATAATGTATATTCTATGGTCATTATCAAAAGTATCTTCAGAAAATCTCATGGGTCTTTTGAAGTCATTTGCCACACACAGGGACAATTTTAATTCAAAATCAGTTTCTGAAGTAATAGAAATGAATTTTATAGAAGTGAAAGAGGCTTTTGTCATATACAAACCAAAGAAGAAAAACCTCCTTCAATTTATGCACAAGTGTTATTATTTGGGAGATATGCAATGCAATTTTAGGCTTATGTTCAAAAAATCAAATTTTGAATTTGTTTTACTATTTTAGTCATTTTTTTGAAGCACTTTTCTAACATCTGGAAAGGAATTTTGAGAAGCCCAAGGAATTTTTTTCAAGAATGAGCCTAAAATAAATAACCTCTTTCAGTTTCTTCACGAGTGTTGTGTATTGGAATATTTGACTGGATCTTTACAACCTATTTTTACAGATCTAAAAATTTAATGATTTCTTGTTTTAGTCAAGATTTTGCGGCACATATTCCGAAGAGATGGAGATTAATATGCGAAAACAGAGAGAGGTTTCTATCAAACACAAGATAATATACAAAAAACTCCTAAATTTTTGTAATAGATGTCATGATTCAAGAGATACAAGTTAATATTTGACCCCTATTTTCAGAAATTCGGTCCCTATTCCTAGTAGGGAGTGCCAAATTTAATGCAGATGTTACTATCTTTAGGGAGATGGTTGAGCTCGAATCCCTTAGTTCAGGGATGAGATAATTGTATTTATTTCATGAATTTCATAGTGAAAATGGTTGGACACTTGAAGCTCTGACATTTTGGAACTGGTGTACTTGATTGTTTGGCAGAATTAATATACTGTTGCAGCTATTTTTCTATGATTCATGTGCTGTGGTCAGTGACATTGTTTTCTTCAACTATTCTTATGCATTTGATTGTTAGATGTTTTTAGAAGCTATCCATATTTCTTCTCATATTAATCTCTTAATTTTGAAACATAATTCAGTGTGAGAAATGCTCTGTTTTGTTTGAGATGATCATTTAAGTGTTTTTATCTTCCAAACAAGTGAATTCATGCATGTATGCTCACTTAGTTCCTTCTATCTGATTTCCTCATCATCATAATACTACGACAAATCCATTTTTGTCATTTATTACATCTATCTTGCCTCATTTAAATGACTACAATTAATCTTTTGATCTATTTGGCTTGGTTCCTAAACCTATTTCTTCATATCCAAAAAAACCTAAATCAAAACCCTACTAAGATGATAACTAGCCTAAAATCCTTGTATTCTCCAGCCACTTCCATTGGATGTGAGGATTGGTTTAGAGAGAGCCCTCTCTGATTTGGTAGGGCTAGCTGCCAAGTCCAAAGCTGGTATGAGGTTACCTCTTTGTTTTCCTTTATCAGCCTTGGGAAACTATCGAATGCCAACATTTTGGCGCCATTGCCGGGGAGTGAACAATTTCATATTACCCGAGAAATATAATCAAAGTTTAGATCTGATTTTTTGATGGTGGACAACGGCTGGACACATATGAAGGCTGAAACATTCACCTGTCGACTCTAACTTGATTCAAAGATTCCACTGGCAGCAAGATCCAAAAATTGAAATGAGTTCTCAATCTAGAGGGTATGCTCCTATGCATCGAGATCATGTTCTAGGATTTCCAAGTCATATGCATTAGGTTTGGAAAACATACTTGCCATAATTCAGAGATGGAAAAGGTGATGATGCTACACTTCATTTAATAAGATTTCATATGCATGTGTGTAAGCTGAGGATTAATTTTCATGAAGATTTTTTAATGAAGATGTTCATGATCACATTAGAGGAGAGGGCACGATTTTGGTATGAAAGCTTACCTCCTGATTATATTTATTCTCTCAAAGATTTTCACTCAATATTTTTTGAGAAGTATAGAGAAGCCTATCCTTCTTTCTTTTGATTGAGGATTGTTGTGATCACTTTGAGAATTTTATTCAAGAGTTGGAAAGTGATTATGGCAATGAAGAGTTTATGGATAATGAACTCTTGGATGCTTTGAATGAAAACCATTTTCACCACCATAAGAAGATAATGGATTCTACCCTCGATGACCATGAAATTGAGTAGATTTGTTCAAAAGATGACAGTGATCTTCCATCATATGAATTTGATAACAATTTGCAGTAGTCTTGCCAATCTTCAAGCGATCAAGATATATATAAAGATGTTCTTTCTAGCTGCCCTTCATTCCTTTCCTCTTGTTAGGTCCCTATAATACTAGAGTATTCCATTATTATTATTGTCATTGTAACCATTATTCTTATTATTTTTCCCTCGTTGTCCCCATAGTGTTATTATTGTGCCCCATAGAAGCCCACTATTGTTATTGTTGTGCCCTTACATTATTATTCTTATGTCTACTCTGATTATATTGTGACCCTTAGACCCCTATATATAGAAAGGAGGTCTTGTCATTTGTATCATCCAAGAATTGTTCATTTGTGTAATGTAAAGTAGGTTGCCCCCTCAAAGAGGCTAAGTTTTAAGTCATTCTATCTATCTCTTTCTTCTATTTTGTTTGCTGGTTGCATAATAATTGGTATCAGAGCTTTGGATTCTAGGGTTTCACTGCTTCAAATAGGTCATCATGGAGTTTTTGCTATACCGTTTTGTATACGAAGCTTTAGAAGTTGAAATTAAAACCCATTTGAGATGATAGTGTGATGAACCGTGTGACCAAATTTCAAATCTTGTCTCACTACATTATCGGAGATATGAACTAAGGAAGTTAAGGTTTTTGTAGGCTCCCGAATTGGATACCAAACAGGCTACCTTGTGAAAATCGTCATAAATTTCTCTCTGGGCATTTGATTCAAATTTCATAAAAAGTGACATAAATAAGATGGAATGCATTTTTTTGGGATCAGTTTTAGAAACTAAGGTCGAAACAATGACACGTGGCATGTTGTACAAGTTCTCTCTACTAAACCAATCTATAATTAGGTCATCTAGGGAGATTGGGTATAACTCTTTTTTAGGGAATGAAATTGCGATCAGATTTGTGGGGTTAGAAGAAAGACTTAGAGGACTAACATAGGAAAAAAATTTAGAACTTGGAGATCCCAAATTACAGAGTTACAAGCATTTCAAGATCGAGCTCATACAAAGAGGAAAACCAAAGGTTTGTAGTTTTTTTTTTTAATTTCCTTAAGCCTTGTTTGAGAAAGTAGTTTGAAGTGATTCAAAGGGAATTGCGAAGAATAATTATAATTCATTGATGACCTGAAGAAACAATATCTAAACACCTAGTAAGCAACCTGAAATATCTACTATGGCACATGAAGAAGAGGAAGAAATGCAACATGATATATAAAAATTACGAGACCAAGTGCAACAAATTTCGCTCTCACAAAAAGTAACTGAAGCAAAGATGGTTGGTTTAAAGAATGGAATGGAAGCTAATATGGATGACATGGAAGCTAAGATGGATGGTATAGAAACAAAATTTAAAGGCAACATGGACTATTTGAAGATAGATTTGACAAAGTTGCTACAAGAAATGCTTACTAATGGCGAAAGGGTAGTAAAGGAAACTCGTGATGAGAACAACATAAATGTTAGTAATGATTTCATAAACTCTAACATTGGATTGAAGACCCACCACGTTCCAAAGATCGATATGAGGAAGTTTGATGGCCAGGATCTCGTAACATGGATACTACAAATGGAGCAATATTTTGATCTCCATAATGTGCAAAGAACACAAAAGGTACGCATTGCAACTTTATATTTGGAACCAAATCAGTTTGTATGGTATCGATGGCTTTTATCTTGTAACACATTATCACTTGGGATTATTTTATGGAAGAAATGATAGCACATTATGAGGATACAAAAACCAACACCATTTTTAGCCAATTGATAAATCTCAAACAAAAGGGTTCAATGGTGGAGCACATTGAGGACTTCCAAAAATTGAATATAAGGGTAAAAGATATTCCAGAGGAGCATAGAATTGATGTGTTCATAGGCACTTTAAAGGATAAAATCCAACATGAGGTTCAACTTTGGGAACCCGATTCATTGGAGAAGGCATTTAGGTTGGCAAGAAAAATTGAAAGAAAAATTATGGCAACAAGGAAGCCTACCACTCACAACTATAAAGATGGAAGTGTTGTTGCCCCTAGCCTTCCACAACCTACAAGGTTGACACCACAACAATTGGAAGAAAAAAGAGCAAAAGGGATTTGTTACAGTTGTGATAGAACATACACTAAAGGTCATGAGTGTGCTGAGAAGAAATTATTTTACATAGATTGTGAAGAGGAGGAAGAAAAGGAATAAGAAACATCAAAAGAAGAGGATACACACTAGGAACAAACCCTAGAGAAAGAAGAAATAAATCCAACCATATCTTGTAATGCATTGGCCAGAATTACCACTCCTCATACTATCAAGATAAAAGGACATATCAAGAAGAAAAGGTAACAATGTCGATTGATTCGGGGAGTACCCATAATTTTATTCATTGTAAGATAGCCAAGGAATTGAATTTGTTCCTATATCCAGCATCAGAATGTCAAGTGATGGTTGCAAATGGAGGAACCATAAATTTCTTTGGAAAGTTCCATAATATCAAGCTATCCATGGGAGAATATGTGTTGAATAATCTAATGCTTTCCATTCCAATGGGTAGTGCTAATGTTGTACTAGGAGTCCAATGGCTACAATCTTTGGGTGCTTTAAATTTTAATTTTCAAGAAATTTTCTTGAAATTTGTTTCAGAAGGAAATGAAGTTGAATTAAGGGGTATAACAGGGAAACTGAGAAAGATAATCATCTCTAATGGAATGAAAAAGCTTCTAAATAAAGAACAATGAAGTGTAATTGCACCATTATGTTCGTTGGAGGTTCCCACATTAGAATCATCTATTTCTCCAGATCTCCAAAACGTCTTGGACAATAATTCTAGGGTATTTGAGACTCCCAAAGGCCTCCCACCTATGCATGATCATGATCAGATATTCATTTTATTTTAGGAACTTTTCCTCCAAACATCAGGCCTTACAGCTATCCCTATTCCGAAAAGAGTGTAATTGAATGTATGGTTGTAGAAATGCTAGAGGCTGGTATAATTCAACCTAGTCAAAGTTCTTTCTCTGCTCCAGTAGTATTGGTGCACAAAAAGGATGGATCATGGGGCATGTGTCCAGATTATAGGGAGCTCAACAAGCTTACTATTAAAGATAAATTCCCCATTCCTATCATTGACGAATTATTGGATGAATTGAATGGAGAAATTTACTTCACCAAGTTAGATCTTTGTTCAGGATATCATCAAATTAGAGTTAAGACTGAAGACATTCTGAAAACAACATTTAGAACTCATGAGGGTCATTATGAATTTTTGGTCATGCCTTTTGGCCTTACCAATGCACCTTCTACATTTCAAGGTTTGATGAATTCCATTTTCAACCCTTCCTTAGAAAATTTGTGTTAGTATTTTTTGATGATATACTAATCTACAACAGGCCTTTGGAGGATCAGGTTCAACATGTTGATAGAGTGCTCAAACTATTAGAGGAGAAACAACTATACGCAAAAACCTCCAAATGTCTCTTTAGAGTACGAGAGTTGGAATATTTGGGTCATATTATATCTCATGAAGGTGTTAAGGTAGACCCTAGCAAAATTAAAGCCATTAAGGAAGGAAAATCGCCACGTCCATAAAGCATATGTGAGGATTTCTTAGGTTGACAGGTTATTATCGCAAGTTTGTTAAGACTTATGGGAGAATAGTGGCACCTCTAACAACATTAATGAAGAAAGATGCATTTACTTGGACTCCAGAAGCAACGAAGGCCTTTGAACATCTTAAAGAGGAAACATGCCAAGCACCAATCTTAACTATGCTAGACTCCACAAAAACCTTTATTGTGCAATGTGATGCCTCGAGAAATGAAATTGGTGTTGTTTTAATGCAAGAAGAAAAACCCATTGCTTTTGAAAGTCATCCAATCAAAGGAAAATATTTACACAAAGCTATTTATGAGAAGGAAATGTTGGAAATACTACATGCACTTAAGAAATGGCGAACTTACCTAATGGGAAGACACTTCAAGGTAAAAACAAACCATGATAGTCTTAAATAGTTTGTATAATAAATATTATCTTCAGAAGATCAGCGAAAATGGGTCACAAAGGTGTTGGGTTATGACTTTGAAATACTCTAAAAAAATGGAAGCAAAATGTTGTTGCAGATGCACTCTCAAGAAAGGATGAGGATGTGGAAGCATTACTTTGTGCCATTTCTATTATCTAACCAGATTGGATAAATGAAGCAAGGGATGAAAGGAAGAATGATGAAGAAGTTTGGGCACTCACTCAAAAGTTGCAGCAATATCCTAGTGAATCTGATACATTTAGATGGAAAAATGATTTGTTATGGTACAAAGATCTCTTATAGCTCTAAGAATTCCCAACTCAAACAAAAGATTCATAGGGAATTGCACACATCTCCCTTAGGAGGGCATTCAATATTTTTAAAAACTTTCCAAAGGGTTAAGAAGGATTTTTTTTGGGATGGCCTTAAATCTGATATTCAAAATTTTGTGGGGGAATGTTTCTTTTTCCAACAAAATAAATTTGAGACAATTAAGACCACATGTCTATTACAACCTTTATCCATTCCAAGTCAACATTGGGAGGAGGTTTCAATGGATTTCATCATAGGTTTACCCAAGTCCGAAGGAAAGAGTGTCATCATGTTGATAGTTGATAGACTTACCATGTATGCACACTTTTGCGCATTATCTCATCCATTTAAATCCAATACAGTTGCTATTGAATTTATGGAAAAAATTCAAAAGCTACATGGAAACCCAAAGATTATTGTAAGTGACAGAGATCCTTTTTTCACTGGAAATTTTTGGGCATAATTATTTTCTTTTTTTGGTACTCAGTTAACTCATAGCTCATCTTATCATACTCAATCTGATGGGCAAACTGAGATAGTGAACAAATGTTTGGAAGGATATCTCCGTGGCTTTGTATTTGATAAACAAACACAATGGGTCAAATGGTTGCCTCTCGCTGAATGGTGGTATAATACTTCCTTCCATACTGTAGCAAAAATGACCACATTTATGGTGCTTTATGGATATCATCGGAAGAGAAAATTCTAAGGTTCAAGCAGTGGAAGATCACATCGAGCATCAACAAAAACTTCTTCAACCCTTAAAAGATAACCTCACTTTGGCACAAAATAGAATGAAACAATAGGCATATCAACATCATAGCAAAATAAGTTTTGATGTAGGTGATTGGGAATTTCTACAACTACAACCATATAAAAAAATGTCCCTCAAGCAAGTTAAGAATGATAATAAATTGTCACCAAAGTATTATGGTCCGTAAAAGGTGTTGCAAAAGATTGGTACTATGGCATACAAATTGGAACTTCCTGCATCTTCCTCAGTGCACCTAGTTTTCCCTGTTTCATGCTTAAAGAAGGTTATAGGTGACAAGCTCCTAATTCAAACAATATTGCCAGAGCTTGATGATGAAGAAAAAATCATATTGGAACCTGAAGCAATCACAAAAAAAAGAACTCGATAGCTGTGAAATCGATCAATTTCAGAGTATCTCATCAAGTGGAAGAACTTACCCTCTAAAGATTCTACATGGGAGGATGAGAATTTTATACAAAAGCATCTAGAACTACTCAAGCGTTGAGGACAACACCTTTTTAAAGGAGAGGGGCATGTTAGGTCCCTTAATACTAGTGTTTTCCCTTATTATTATTGTCATTGTACCCCTTATTGTTATTGTTGTTCCCACATGGTCCTCATATTGTTATTATTGTGCCCCATAGAATCCCACTATTGTTATTGTTGTGCCCTTACATTATTATTGTTATGTTGACTCTGATTATTGTGTGACCCTTAGACCCCTATATATAGAAATGAGTTCTTGTCATTTGTATCATCCAAGAATTGTTCATTTATGTAATGTAAAGGAGGTTTCCCCCTCGAAGAGGCTACATTTTAAGTCACTGATCTATCTCTTTCTTCTATTTTGTGAGCTGGTTGCATAACACCTCCTCTGAGTTTTTAATTAAAAAAGAAATGTGTCTAGATCATAATTTTGAGTGTGCTTGTATAGGAACTCTAGAGAGTCATGCTTTATCCATTGAGGTAAAAATAATGTACAACAGGTTTGTTGTCTTGAGTTTGATGAACATGTTCAAAAACCTTCAAATGATAAATATATATAATTTTTTCAAATCCTAGACAATTCTTTTTGTAATATACATGAAAAACCACTTGTAGATATTTGCGTTGATGTTGATTTGGCTATCTCAATTGAAGATCTACAAGAATATACAAATCTTGTCTCTGATCTGGATGTTATATGTTGTTGCTTCCAGAGACAGACTTGGATTTCTCACAAGATCGTGTCTGGTAACATCTAGCTTTACGTGTCTTATATGATCTTCAGGAAACCAGAGACATCATATACATCTTATACACATAGTAATTGAAAATATACAAATAAAAACGTGGTTTGATTCCTTCATCCAAGGATATAAGACATATATTTATGGTATCCTTTCACATATACAACTCACAGGAATATAGGTAAAAGCTAGTGGAGGCCGAGTAATTCGAGGACTTACAGTGTAATCAACTTTTGCAGAGTAATTAAAGAAGAGAGGGAGAATACTAACTCACCACATAGAGCTTGAAACCTCAATAGTTCTATACTTATATGAGTTAAACATGTACACATGGATGTAAGAGAATTGGATGCTGTGATTCATGGAGTGCAAATTTAAAGATATAATCTCATAATTACATATAGGCATGTGTATTAACTAGTCAACACAAATGAATCCATAAGAACATATGATATATTTATGGAATGTACTATTGCATGAAATCAGAGAGGAAATGCGAACATAATGGAATTTTAACAGAGAAAGAACATACTCTAATACTTGAAGGTTGGAATTGCCACTATTTCATTTATAATCTGAAAGATGAAAATATGGAATTAACATAGTTTCAAAAATTACATCAGTTTTTCCACATAATTTAGGACCTTTTCTAAGTGTTTCTTCCTCCATTTTATAAGGAAAGGGGGAGCAAGGAAATCAGTTACAAAAATATCTTCTGGTTGGAGTTTACAACTGTCTATATGACTAGCTTTCTTAGCGTGAAACCTCTAATTATTAAAACTGTAATACACCTTTCTTGAAAATAAAACAGAATAATGACAACAATAATCGAAAACAACAAAAATAGAATTAACCAGCGAAATTGAAATGATGGTCCTGAAAATATCTCCATGCCACTCTTCTTTGTTGGTTCCTTGTCACTTTCAGCCTTTAATAGTCTTGTTCCTTCTCTTTCATGAAGCGGAAGCGATTACCCATCATCACGATAACTGACTCTGAATGCGGCTGCCAATTCATCCGCCCTCCCAGTATCCCTGTAAAACACTATCGACACCTTGATATTCCTGGTGATACAATTATGTTGTAATATGGAGGAGTGTGAGGATGAGTGGCTTTTGAAGGGGGGCATGAGTGGTAAGTGGTAAATGAGGGTTGTGGGGGGGGGGGGGGGTGGGGGCGCAAAATGATATGACAGGGACATGTAGTGGTGGGGCCTGACAGGGAAACTGCTTTTTTAGACCCCTCCTCATCGATAAAGGGAAACATGGCTCGGGGGGGATGGGGGCAAAAGGGTACAGGAGTCGTCGATCTAGGTGGAGTCAATATGGGTGGTCTAGATATGGGGGGTGTTTAATCAATATGTGACCTTTAAAAAGGGACAAACCCGACAACCCTTTAAATATATTGTATAAAATATTGCATTCGGACTGGGACTTTGACTTGTGAGATCGTCAAGCGCTGATTTGTAGGATTGATGATGTCATTGGTGCCACATGTTGCTTCTTGAGTGGTGAAACGTGTAGCTTGGATATACCCCTATAGGATCCCTGGAAATGCCAGATCTGCATGCCATGTGTCCTCTGTACCGCCACGTCATTCTAAAGTCAGTTTCCATGTGTCTTTCTTGGGACCAATCCTGTGCTACCATGTGGCCCTACTGGAGGAGAGAGAAAGAGCCCACCTGCCTTTGGTTTTTCACATCAATCCTTTGTTAAATATTTTTTGACCCTCCCGATGCTTTCCACTATCATATCACAATATCACGATATTGCAGTGTTTTGGAGTTGTAACCCTACCATCATGCCGATCACCGATTTATGATGCCCTGGACCCACCGATCAATGATACGCTTGGATTGCATGAACTCTGATTGTGATTTGTGATCAGTGATCACTGATATCGTTGCTCTTCCCCATTGTTATTTAAGAAAAATCTTCGATTTGCAATTGCACTGAGCTCCCAAACCTTTGATATGCTTTTCTCCTTCACTTTAAAGGCAACAAAACCTCTGAACGTTAACATGCCATATCTTTTGATTGAGAAGTCCATTTTCAGAGTTCCATATACCGTTGGAAGCTCATTCTGAGCACTATGCAATGGGGAGGGTCCGATTTTGCTTTGAGAGATTTTAAGGTTTGAAAAATGGCTTCAAAATTCACTGTTATTTGGCACTTGGGACAACTGAAAACTCATAATGCAGAGAGTGGCAACATTATGGAAGATCACATTGCTACATTTCCATTTAAGAAGGATCAACTAAATGAAGAAGAAAAATCAACCATTATATTTGAAAGCATCTCCCTTATTTTTTCTAATCAACAAGAGGTAATGTTTCATGACTTTCAAGACCCGATGGGAAGTATTTTGCAAACATTAGGAAAAGTGGAGTTTGTTTTATTCACCAACATAGGTTTTGGACTCAAGTATCATTTTGAGTTGTCATCTTCAGCATATTTCTTTATGCTTGGTGGAGATGAATATAAGCATCAATCAAATAGTCACATATTTCATTGGTTACACTGGATCTTTGACTTCATTTGATCAGATCGCTTATGGATCAGTTAGAGTAGGTAAGGTGTGATGAATAAGCTCAACATTCTGAGCATCTTTTTCAGTGTCAATTTCTAGTAGGGTTTGTAGTTGATGGTATAGTTCAGTTTTCAGTTTAATTTGAGTCAGTTTGAAGATTGTAGTTGAAATGAATCCATTCAGTAATGAACAAGGATACTTGGCCTACGATGTTCTTGACACCTCCTAGGGAGCTGTCATCCACATTGGAGCCAATGTTAGAGTCTTATAGTCACAGTGATCAAAATTACTCTTTTCATTATTGGTTATAGTATTAGGTCAAATTATAATATTTTCAAATTAAATTTGACATCTCTCTTGGTTGGAAAAGGGTCTTGATTCAATGTCGAAATGTATAATGTATATTCTACTCTCATCACAAGACTAAGGTCATGGTCATCATCAAAAGTATCATCAGAAAATCTCACGGGTCTTTTGAGGTCATTTGTTGCGTACATGAACAATTTTACTTCAAAGTCAGTTTCTGAAGTAATGGACATGAGTTTTACAAAAGTGAAAGATCTGTTTATCAATCACAGACCAAAGAAAAAAAACTCCTTCAGTTTATGCACAAGTCTTATGATTTGGGAGATATACAATGATATTTGAGGCTTATGTTCAAAAAATCAAATTTTAAATTTCTTTTACTGTTTGTCATTGTTTTGTGGTGCGATTTTCTAACAATCGGAAATGAATTTTGAGAAACCCAAGGAGGGTTTTGTCAAGACCGAGCAAAATATCAAAAAAATCTTTTAGTTTCTTCACATGTGTCATGTATTGGAATATTTTACTAGATCTTTACAACCTAGTTTTATATATTTAAAAATTTAATGATTTTCCGTTTTCGTCATGATTTTGCGGCACATATTTTGAGGAGATGGAGATTAATATGTGAAAAATTAGAGAGGTTTATATAAAAAAATCTAATATACAAAAACACCTTTAGTTTTGTAATAGATGCCAATATTCAAGAGTACGAGTTAATCTTTGACCTCTATTTTCAGAAATTTGGTCCCTATTCCTAGCAGGGAGTGCCAAATTTAATGCAATTGTTTTTATCTTTAGGGAGATGGTTGGGCTCGACTCCCTTAGTCCAGGGATGAGATAATTTTATATATTTCATGAATTTTAGAGTAAAAATGGTTGGATACTTGAAGCTCTGACATTTTGGAACTGGTGTACTTGATTTTTTGGCAGAATTACTATACTGTTGCAACTATTTTTTTGGGATTCATGTGCTGTGGTTAGTGACATTGTTTTCTTCAGTTATTCTTAGGAATTTGATTGTTAGATGTTTTTATAAGTATCCATATTTTTTCTCATGTTAATATCTTAAGTTTAAAGTGCCAGAAATGATCTGTTTTGTTTGAGATTATCATTTAAGTGTTTTTATCTTCTAAACACGTGAATCCATGCATGTATGCTCACTTGGTTAATTCTATATGATTTCCTCATCACCATACTACTACGAAAGATCCATTTGTTTCCTTGATTACATCTATATTTCCTCATTTAAATGACTACAACTGATACTTTGATCTATTTGGCATGGTTCCTAAAGCCTTCATATCCAACATAGCCTAAATCAAAACCCTAATAAGATGATAACTAGCCTAAAACCCTAGTATGCTCCATTCACTTTCATTGGATGTGAGGATTGATTTAGAGAGAGCCCTCTTTGATTTTGCAGGGCTAGCCACCAAGTCCAAAGTTGGTTTGAGGTTACCTCTTTGGTTTCCTTTCTCAACCTTGGGAAACTAAGGAGTGCTAACATGTTGGCATCATTGCTAGGGAGTGAACAATTTCATATTACCTAGGAAAGATCATCAAAGTTTAGATTTGATTTGCTGATGGTGGACTGCGGTCAGGCACATGTGAAGGCTAAAACATTCACCTAGTGACTCCAACTTGATTCAAAGACTCCACTGTGAGCATGATCTAGAAATCGAAATGAGTTCTCAATCTAGAAGGTATGCTCTTATGCATCGAGATCATGTTCTAGAATTTCCAAATCGCATGCCTTAGGTAGATTGGCAAACATATTTGCCAATATCCAGAGATGGAAAAGGTGATGATGCTACACTTCATTTAATAAGATTTCATATGCATGTGCATAAGTTAAGGATTAATTTTCATGAAGAATGTTTAATGAATATGTTCATGACCACATTAGAATAAAGAGCATGATTTTGGTATGAAAGCTTGCCTCCTTCTTGTTTTTATTCTCTCAAAAAATTTCACTCAGTGTTTTTTGAGAAGTATAGAGAAGCTTATCGTTCTTTGCTTTTGATTAAGGATTGTTGTGGTCACTTTGAGAATTTTATTCAAGAGCTGGAAAGTGCTTATGGCGATGAAGAGTTTATGGACGATGAACTCTTGGATGCTTTGAATGAAATCCCTTTTCACCACCATGAGAAGATCATGGATTCTACCCTGGATGACAACGAACTAGAGAAGAATTCTTAAAAATATGACAATGATCTTCCATCATACGAAGTTGATAATAATTTGCAGCAATCTTGCCAATCTCCAAGTGATCAAGATATATATA
>APFE031423452.1:453477-475852 GCA_000404065.3 Pinus taeda
TGGAACACTGGAAGGCAGCCAAGCGAGTGTTGAGATACCTAAAGAGAACAAGGGACTATATGCTCACGTATCGGAGGTCGGAACAGCTCGAGGTCATTGGATATACCGATTCTGATTTTGCAAGATGTGTCGACAGCATGAAGTCAACATCAGGATACATCTTTATGATGGCAGGTGGTGCTGTGTCATGGAAGAGCGCTAAACAGTCATTGGTAGCCTCCTCCACTATGGCAGCTGAATTTGTTGCATGCTTTGAAGCATCTAATCATGGCGTATGGCTGAAGAGCTTCGTCACAAGTCTGAAAATTATGGATTCTATTAAGAAACCATTCAAATTATTATGTGACAACAATTCAGCAGTGTTATACGCAACCAACAACCGAAGTTCGTCAAAGTCGAAGTACATTGACATTAAGTTTTTGGTTGTAAAAGAGAGAGTGCAGAATAATTAATTATGTATAAAACACATAGGTACAGACTCCATGATTTCGGATCCTCTTAGTAAAGGATTACCACCCAAGAAGTTTCACCAACATGTTGCTTGTATGGGTGTAATATCTGTTTAGGATGATTAGAAAATGTGGGAGTCTGAATATGTTTTAAGTTTTGTTTTTGATGTTCTATGTAATGCAATTGTAAACATTTTTGATGATATATACAAGTTGCATTCAGTTTCAGTTTCATTATTTCTTTCTTTAAAGTTTAAATTTTTGGCCTCATACAGTAAAGTAAAGGTGACTCAATTAGAAATAGGCACGTCTAATCACACTTGCGTGTAATTTCTAAACTATATGTCCAAATCAGATTCATGTCATTCAGTTATGTTGGCAGCGTGATTTATGTCAGTTTAGTTGCGAATAAATGTGACAAATGCCGCTTAAGTCCTTTGTTAGCATAATTGATGGACGGAATTGTTTAAGAAATACAATAAGTAAAGACAGAAAAGTTGCATGCAATAAAGTTAAGGATATATAATCAAAAGGTTGCACTTGTCCATGTGGGAGATTGTTGGATTTAGAGACGTCTAATTACAATAATTAGGTTGGACATACGTGCATTATGATTATGATATCAAATACTGTCAGCAAGATTACATTTATATAATGATTAAAATATGCCAAATAATGTGATTAATTAAGTCATGGCATTATACGTATTTAAATAAGGATTTGGATACAAATACATATAGAATAATGTTAATCAATTATAATTGTTAATGGACCGATTATAATTGATTAAAATAATAGCAGTAATAAATTTCAGCTAAATTTCGGCTGTCCAGATTTCTTGACAGCTAAATTTCGGTTGTCCAGATTTCTTGACAGACTTGTTTCAGCTAAATTTCGACTGCCCTAGGATTGGGGTTTTGCACTGCTATAAAAGGGCTGAGTCTCCAAGGCTTGCAATCACTCAGAAAATTGTCTGCTCCATTGAAGACTTGATACTCTATCAAGGATAGCCAGAGAAAAGGATTGCAAGCTCTTGGAAGGATTCAAGAGCCAACAACTCAAGTCAAGACCAGGAGCTTTGGAAGATGGAAAGTAAGTTCCGCTGTGCATTATTTTCAATTTCTTACAAAGGAGTAGATATTGGTTAGGGTTTAAAGTAATTAGGAAAACCCGCAAAGTAAATCTAACACATATTTCTTAAATTCTTATTATATTGTTAAAATGAAAAAAAAATCTCATAAACTAACATTTAATTAAATATAATTCTATTATCAATTACAAGTTTTTATATAAACCTTCTGTTTCTGATGATAAGCATTGAATATGTCATAGAAGCAACTTCCCTATCTCTTCGATCGAATCCTTATCGCTAATTATAGTTAGTATTTGTTTTTTCCTAATGTCAATTTTGAAAGCACGTTTTAAACCTTCTGGTAAGCTCATGAAGATCAAGTTCTCAATGTTTATCCCCTTGAAATCGTGTAAATTTTTATTTTTTTTATTGTATTATCTACATTCCTCACTCACATCATCCGTATGGCTTGTCCGTTTATATCAATTGTTTGGAACTCTAGCTCTACTGCACTTTGCGCGTAACTCATTTGTTTTAGATGAGACATTCTTTATTAGGAATACCATTCCTAATCGATAACTTTGATTCAACAATGCTTCAATCGCACATCATCGCACTAATCGATAAATCTGATTCTACAACGCAAACAATGTATTATCTACATTCCTCACTCACATCATCCGTATGGCTTGTCCGTTTATATCAATTGTTTGGAACTCTAGCTCTACTGCACTTTGCGCGTAACTCATTTGTTTTAGATGAGACATTCTTTATTAGGAATACCATTCCTAATCGATAACTTTGATTCAACAATGCTTCAATCGCACATCATCGCACTAATCGATAAATCTGATTCTACAACGCAAACAATGAGATCAGTCTACGATTCTCTGCTAATTTTGTAGCTGTTGCAACCTCTCAAATGATCCTCGACAGATAATGATAAAAAAAATGGGGTGGCGGGGCGATTCTCAGAATCGTCCCATGTGCCCACGCCTGGATTGCATGTAGGTGTGGGCACATGGGGCGATTCTGAGAATCGCCCGGCCACCCCACAATTCTCAGAATCACCCGGCCATCCCACAATTCTCAGAATCACCCCAACATCATTTGAAAGTGGCATAAATACTTTGAGGCCGTATTAGCAGTCAATCCCTTTGCATGGTAGGCAGCTTTAATCGATTACGACTTGGAAAATGTAATCGTTGCAGTGTCCATTCAAATTTTAATTTGATGATTAAAATGTCAAATTTATTTACATTTTAGATAATAATGTAAATTTATATTTTCCATGTAATGATAAAAAATATGGGGTGGCCGGGCGATTCTCAGACTCGCCCCATGTGCCCATGCCTGGATTACCTTAAGCATCATTCTAGTTCAATCTAGAATCCATTATATAAAACCTATAGCTTTACAACCTCAATGCGCATCAAATATGGATCTGTGCTCAATTTTATTTTCCTCTCAAAAACACACAATTTCAAGAAAGTACAAAGCATTATTAGGCCATACATGTAAGCCATAATGCAATGCTTATTGCGAAGGAGAGATGCGTGATGAATAATTGCACCATAGCGATCTTCATTCTTAGTGGTTTCTATATCCAACCCTTTCCTCTGAATTTTCTTGTTGCAAAGATTATTTCATATACCATGATCATAAAAAATAATAGCCATTTCTATTACAATGAAACAAAAGTGGTTAGTAATTATGCAAGAGCCATACTCCATACAAGATACCGCTCACAAGTAAGGCTCATTTGCTTCTTGTTGAACTTGCTCAACGAGATCATTATGCAAATAATATCAAGCTAATGTATCGTCAAAAAGAGCATATCATAAAATCATAGAGAATGCAAAAAAAACCACGAACTCAGTGGAAAGAAAACCTAAATTCATATATACATTGAGCTAAAAAAACCATGAACTTAGTGGAAAGAAGGTGTGGGCACATGGGGCGATTATGAGAACCGCCCCACCACCCCGCGATTCTCAGAATTGCCCCAAAGATCCACGGAATGGAAGGGATTACATTGGTCGTGTTTTCAAAGTTGAGAATATAAAATTGATAGGGTGTCACCTTTATTTTTTCAGAAATGTATGGAGATTTGCAACGCTTGTTTTTATATAAGTTGCAAGCACTTCTAAATTTCACATTTACTATCCCTTTTTTTTAAAACAATAACTTTAGCATTTGCCCACAATTAAAATAAATATTTTATAACTGAAATCTGTAGAAGTCAGAGCTAATATACTTGCCCACCTAAAGATTTGTTAAAGTCACTTTAATATAGGCAAGCATGTGACTTGCAATTCCTTAAATATTAGTATGTTTTCTGTGTAACCTTTTACACGTTTTTAAGGTGAAATTAAAATAATGTGGAATGTGAGAATCTTTTGAAAAATTAAATGAATGGCAGGATTTGGAAAATATTTTCTCGTAATTTGCTGGATTGCATGCAGGCATGGGCACATGGGGCAATTCTGAGAATCACCCCACCACCCCGCGATTCTTAGAATCGCCCCAGCGATATAAACTGCTGAATGGTTGTGGCTCCAAGAGGTGAAAATGTTTATAGCAACTTTAGGTGATGGGGCTTTATAAGAAGGTATGTTCTTTGCATTTATAAGAAGGTATGTTCTTTGAAATATTAGAAGTACAATAAGCTTGTCAGCACATCGAACTTGAGTGTGAAGTTAACTCACTAGATATGTTCAACGATTGATATAGTGATTACATCAATGATAGAATGTGAAGTTAATTCATTAGATAAGTTTAGTCACAGAGATAGTGATTATATGTTCACAACTATGAATAGAAACATAATAAGAAATATTACGGTAATACGCAATTATCAGTGTAAAGCTATGAGTAATTATCAGTTTAAAGTTATGAATTGAATCGCGATGAGAATTATAAGACTATTAGCATTATATTTTATTAAATAAATCAATAAGTGAAATGGTAGAATAAATTGCCAAATGGTAGAATAAATAAGATGCATCAATACTTTAATTTGAAGAAGGCGTTAATATTTTTTTTTCTTCTCGATTTCTTTCCTGATTGAATTCATCATAAATACTACACCAAACCCCAACCCAAAGTTGAAAAGTCGCTCATCCCATGGTTTTATGAAACCTATAAAAAAATTGAAGTTAATAACTAAAGGATAATGCAGGAATCCTTTAAAAAGTTCCAGAAAGTATAGATCGAATTATGAACTGAAAATATCCCTAATCGTTGCACTTGGTAATGGTGTCAATTTTCCTGGATTTCATGCAAGCGTGGGCACATGTGTTATAGATCTGATACCACTTGTTATAGCTCCGATACCAATTGTTATATATCTGACCCAGAATATATGATAATATAAAGAAACCCAAGAATAACAAGATCTGAATATAGATAGAAATGCTTCTTTATTAATATAAAACCCTTATGGTAGGGCAACACCATACATTCACTCCTTAAGGAAGGAGAACACTCCACAAGCCATATGCCTGTTCATACAATATTCTTTGACAATATTTCTTAACCTCCTCCATGTGGAGTCTCTAGCCTCTATATAACCCTCGTACATGCAATACTATGGATCATTACCATGGTTGCCTCATACCATCCACTAATACCATGGGCCCATTACATTATTACTAACTACTTGTGGTCCCTTACATGATATGGGTTAACCACCTTATTTATTACTATGGCCCATCCCATTATTACATTATTACCTTGGGTACCTCCCTTGGTACCCCATATTATCCCCCTAGGTATATAACAGGAGGCATTGATTGATTGACTCGATTGATGTTATAATATATGTGTCAACACGACGTGCATGTTTCCCATGTGTTTGAACTCAAAGAATGCATCTAGGATTGCATGCAAGCCATGTGCCTATGTGTGCCATTATTGTACTCTCTAGAATGGTCACATACAGATTTACTTTGTATTACAGTAAAGACAGAGCTATGGCATAGCATGGTAAAGATTGAGCTAACACTGAGCTATGGTGCCTTTACCCTAGATCTCGACTCTGCAAGTGAATCAACAAGGTCACAAAAGAGACCTAATATTAGCAAGACAATTGGGAACAGGAGGAACTTCTCTTGTCTTTGTGCGTGGAACTGGGTAAACTCAATCTCGAAATGGATTTGCTACTCAATCTATTGCCTTTTTTCTATCTGCGTTCTTCTCTAAATATTTCATATGGTTGGGTTCTTGGGGAAGGGCATCTTTCGTAAATTTTGTGAAGATAAAGTGAGGTGATAGGCGTGATAGCGGAACGAAATTATGAGGTTTCAAAGGCTCATGCTTCAGTTAGATCCAGTTGGTTTCAGAAGCAAAGGTAGCACCCCAGGATCCATTGCTAAGGTTGTTGTCTTGACTTATGATGTTGGAAGTACATTGTTTTAGAAATCATTCTTAAGTTCATGAATCTTGAAAGTGTTCCATTTTCTTCTTGGATTTGAATGGTGTTTTTCCAGGAAATAAATTATATTCGAAAGAGGTGTGAAGCAGAGACAACTCAGACAAGGGAGTGTATTATGAGGGAGAAGGAGAAGGAGAAACTAAAGGTTGGCACATTATGAGAATCGTGACTGAAATAATTTTGGTTTTTGTATTTGTTGACTCAGTAGATATTTTGGAGTTCCTGTTGTTGTTTTATTGGAGCATTCCAATTGTTTGGTTGTGTCGAGTTTTCAGGCAGTTCGAATGCTTCAAGAGGAAAAACAAAATTCTGAGCAAAGAATTGCAAAAGTACAAGAAGATGGGTCCCGTTGTTTACAAGAAGTTTGAATGGAAAATGAATCATTGGTAAGTTTTTTTTTAAAGGTTGCAAGTGGTCACTGATCATTTTAAATTTTAAATACTACTTGAAACATTGTGTGTTGATTTAAAGATTTGCACAACCCTTGAAACATTGTGTGTTGATTTAAAGATTTGCACAGCGAGGGTTGGTTGAATGAAGCCTATGAGCTGTTGGGAAAAATAGTTAGGATGCGTCCTGATGATTATACTTGTACCGTCTTTATAAATGAATTCTGTAAGAAAACTGGTTATTTACATAGCATACATTTCTATGAATTCTGTAAGAAAATTGGCTATTTACATAGCATACATTTCTAGAAAACTAGTTATTTACATAGCATACATTTCTAGAAAACTAGCTATTTACATAGCATACATTTCTATGGAACTAAACTGGGAATTTTTGTTTTCAGTTGTAAGCTAATTGAAGTTTATTGTTTTCAGTAGTAAGCTAATGGAAGTTTATAAAATCTCCAGATATATGATTCCTTCTAACAAAGTCTTGCAACTGCAACTGAAATTATTGTTTTCAGTAGTAAGCTAACAAAAATTATTGTTTTCAGTAGTAAGCTAATTGAAATTTATAAAATATCCAGATTTATGATTCCTTCTAATAAAGTCTTGCAACTGCAACAAAGAAGAAGACATGTAGATTACCTATGAAGGCGTAGTGTAAATCAATTGGTGCACAGTGGGTAGTCCTACAACTGCAACAAAGAAGAAGACAAGTAGATTGCCTATGAAGGCATTGATAGCAGTGGGCACAGTGTAAATCAATTGGTGCACAGTGGGCACAGTGCAAGCTTAAGGCTGTTGAAATTGTGTGGACTTGATATCGATTACCTTGGATCTATTCTAGTGTTCTTTCCTGATAAAATGTCCCTTGCAGGCTACCGTACACAACACAACATTACCTTGCCTTCAAATGTGTTGTTGAAGCACCGCACAGCGTATGATCGTATGGTTTTCGACACCGAAGCAACATGCATTCACTTGGTTTTCGACACTGCAACAACATGCATTCACCGCACAACTTATGATCATCTGGTTTTCGACACCACAACAACAACTTGGCATTGCTGGCAACCTCAACCGTCGTTAATGACTTTAGCTCAATTCTCCTATAATAACATAGCATTTCAACATTTCATAGCATTTAATACACAAAACTAATACCAGCATTAGTTGGACACTTTTGAAAAAGTAATGAAATAAATGAATATAACTTATGGTTTTGGCCTCTCTACCTTGAGAAAAGACCAAATAAAATGCTGAAAATGATTTTAATAAAAAATATATATCAAAAATGACAAAACTTTAAATTATTTAAAATAATAACCAAATCAAACTAATATTAATACTCACATTATGATTACTATAATCCCTGCCTTACCTACTACAAGGACTAATAAAGAATATTACTTTTACACTCAATGTATTCACCCATTCTTTACCATAAAACTTTCGGCGACCTAATTCAAATGAATAAACTAGATTCATAATCAATGTTGATTATGGATGGTAAAAATGAATTACGGAGTTACAGCAATCTTAGCTTATGTAGATATTTAATATAAAAATATAAAGTTTTACAAAAACAATGTAAATTCTCATTTACTAACGTAATAATACTATTAATACTATCAAGGTGCATAAAAATATATTAAAGTTATGAAATGCAAAAGTGAAAGTTATTAAAATTTAATAAAACTAAAGCGTAAAGGCAAACCTAAAGTTTATAGGATAATAATACAAAAAAACATATTATACATATGAAACTTATGCAATAATAATAAAATATATGAAATTTATGTTTAAATGAGTCTAATTCCCCCTTTTTGCGTTCTTTCTTCTCCCATAGTTCTAGTAACATAGTCTTCCACTACAAACTTGATTAATTAAATGTTGTGAAGTTCACTTTTATGACAAAGTAAATTATAACTCTATGAAAAAATCCACTCATAATAAAAGCATGCCATAAATGTGATAATAAAAGCATGCCATAAATGTGATAAGAAAAATGTGATATTTAATATTAAGAATGGAAATTTAATATTAAAAATGGGTATTGTTTGATGAGGTGATAATTTTGTTTTTATGATTAATGTTTGGTGGAAATTTGGAAAGATTTTTTTCAATAAATCTGATCATGAAAATGTTTGAATCATTTTTTACGATGAAAATAGATTTGACAACATTAAAAATCGTTCGTTACCTAATATTTGACAGCTATAATTTAAAATTCCAAAATTTTCCTTTGGATTTTTTCAACATCATTCTAGAATTTTTTGACGAAAACATCACCTTTTTATACTACTCTTTAAAAATTATATAACCTTTATTAACTTATACCATAAATGTTAAAAAAAAATTATAATATGTAGAATAAATTTAATCACAATGTAAGTTTTCACTAACTAACATAATCTTGAAACGCAAAAATAAAAGTTTTAATATAATTTTTAGTTGAGTAATATAATTAATGTGAACTTAAATCTAAACATTTCATTTTAAAATTAGAATTAAATATTTACATTGAAAACGTAAATGCAAAAACTAAAGATTAAATATAAACCGAAATTTATGTAATAATAAATTTTTAAAAATTGTTTAATTAAAAAAATTTATAGTATTTTGTTATTTTTATATAAATAAATTTAAACGTTTTAATATATTTAATATTTAATGTGATTAAATAAATTAAAATAATTATATATATTTAATAATTAGAGTTTAATATAACTAGCATAGATTTATATTAGTTTTAGTTCTACTAAGTTTTAAGAAAGATCAAATTTCTCATTCTTCGATTTTTTGCTTTCAAAAAGAGGTTTGCATTTTAAGAGATTTGATCCATTTTGGTCCTTGGTAAATCTGGAGTTAAGATGGATCTATGTTGGTCTATTACAATGTTAATATGACACTTTACATTGTCCATAATGCATTACTCACAATACTCCTAAATGTGCCTCACTCACCTCTTCAATGTGTCTCAATGCTCACTCAATTGCCACTACGGAATACAACTTATCCCTCCTCACACAAGACAAGACTTTGAGCATTGTTCACTAAGACAAGACTCAAAATGCTACTCATATAATGATTCACACTACAACATGATACCAAATGCCAAGCCATGTGTATTCTTCATGATAGGGAGCATTGTTCACTAACACAAGAGTCAAAACGCTACGCTACTGATACCAAACGCTAAGCCATGTGTATTCTTCATGATAGGGTGGCCATTTCAAAGTTAGAAATTAAGGTTTTTAAAGTCATTATATGGTTTTCTAGAGATAACTTTAGAAGTTAGCACCAAAAGAATGCTTACACAAGCTCCTTATGCTAAGAACTCCATCTAAAATGTTCTCAAACTCCCTTTTCCTTCAAAAACTTTCAAGTTTTAGAACCTTCTCAAACAGTTGGCCTCATTCCATATTCCATACCCATTCCCAAGTTCCTATAAACTCATATCAAAGAAAGCAAGTTTTAAATATGGATAGAAACTATTCGTTTGCAACTAAATATATCCCATATGTCAACTCCCTATAAAATACTAAAATATTGCACATCAACTACACATCTCCTTCACATGGAAGGACATACTATTAAAATATTTAACATAGATTCATATTTTAATTCTTTATTAAATAAATAAATGCAAAAATAAATTGAAGTTGCACCTATTTGATCCCAAAAAAAATAAAAGGAGAGTTGGAATCCTCACCCACTATAAGTTGTCAGCTCGAAACTGCATAATACTAACGCGTCAAAAAGAGCCTTCCTCCATTCTATAATTGTATTGGGATAGTATCATGGCTTCTCTTGACAAGTTTGAGGGTCAGATGTTTTCTCCTCTTCCAGCATGCACGAACTGTCGTCATACACAACTCCATTCTTGAATGTCGTCCATCGAAACACATGATTAGGCCATACATTTCATAGCACTCAAGATCATAAGGATTAACATTGTAAAAGAGGAGAATTACGGTTATCCCCGATTTCCCAAGAAATAATTAGGTAGATCCGCCCTAAGGGAACACATCTCATTGGTTTATTAGCAGAGCCCAACCCCGAGGGTGTTGAAGAGAATTAACCCATGACCTCTCATTAGCAAGGTGCTTTAGCAACGAGAACTCGACCAATTGAGATAATTGTTGAGGCTTAAATATATCCCATTAGTGGGCAGATCCTTCCATCTTATGAGCAGGTTGACCGTAACATAGGCTCAACCTAGTAAAAAAAAAGGGGTATCCTTGATTTCAACATAATCAGAAGCTCATTTAGGTATCCCCGACTTCAACATAATCAAAAGCTCTTTTAGACAACAATTTGACTTAGCATAACTCTTAGAGGAAATTTATATGTGTACGATCCTTCCATCTTATTAGTAGGCTAACCATGGCCTAGGCTTAGGTTAGTAAAAAAAAAATGGGTATCCCCGATTTCAACATAATCAAAAGCTCATTTAGGTATCCCCGATTTCAACATAATCAAAAGCTCATTTAGGTATCCCCGATTTCAACATAATCAAAAGCTCATTTAGACAATAGCTATACTTAGCATAATTCTTAGAGAAAATTTCTATGTTCACGATCCTTCCATCTTACAAGAAGGATGACCATGGCCTAGGCTCAACTTAGTAAAAAAAAAAAAAATGGGTATCCCCAATTTTAACATAATCAGAAGCTTATTTAGGTATCACTGATTTCAACATAATCATAAGCTCATTTAGACAAAAGTTGGACTTAGCATAATTCTTATAGAAAATTGCTATGTACACGAAAGTTTCGATAATGTTGTGTCACAATGCACGGGAAATTAGGTTGTGCGAGAGTAGACTAACAAAGGTCTTTCTTATATCAAGCCATTGATGATTTATGAATATAATAGAGTTATCGTGGTTACCAATTGAGGTTAATGTAGATGATGCTTGTGATAGATCAATATTTGATCTGAATGTAAAAACTTGAATATTTTTAAAACCATTTTGCAAGTGTAAATTATATGTGTTTTGGGTAGAGGATCAATTTACTAAACACATAAAAGATGATTTTTATCTCAGTTTTAAAGAAAATAAAGAAGACGTGAGTACCATAACAGAAAACACAAGACAATAAATGATAAAGGAGTTTACCCCTCTTGTACTACATCTCCTGATCCAACTTCCAATGTTGGGACTCTTTCATTATGCTCAAAAATATGTGTTTACATTAAGTTACAGTTCTCAGACTACTAAAAAAATGTCGTCAATGGCTTCATAACAATCAAAAACCCCCATTTTGGTTCTTTCTACACCTCATTTTGCCAAAAACTGAGAAAGTAATGCTTGTTTCCTCATTTTCCCAAATTCTGCAGCTAATCATCCTCCAATTCGGCCTCAAAATGGCTTGACTGCCACAAACACAGAACCAACGCACTAAACCTAGAACAATTCCCACTCAGCGGCAAATTTGTAAGACTGTTAAAGATTCCATTAAGCCCCCAATCTTGAAATTCCTAGTCATGTGGCGCCATGCAATTGCATAAGGGGCCGAAGATTATGGGCTCTGTCTAGCCCCCATCTCTCACACACACCCTTGGTTCTATGCTATGCAGGTGACCATGGGTTGGCCCCCGCGTGGGTTGGGCCCTTTTCCGTGTGCACTCTTGGTTATATGGTGACCTATATGTCTTTGGGTTGGCCACCTCCATTGTCGCGCTCTTGGCTTTATGGCAAGTCAATATGACCTTGGGTTGGCCCCCTCCAACTATTCTACCATGGTTTCTGCACTGGGCTTTCCATATTCGTTAATTGTTTGGGTGATCTGGTCGCAGGCCATGTCTGTGGAGTGGGCTAGGACCTAGCCCTTGGCCCCCCGCTCGTGGTCCTATGGTGCTGGGGTGGTTAGGGCCTAGGGCTTAACCCGACCCCTCTCCCAATGGCACATATATAAAATTTAAATACAATTTTTAAAGATTGTTTTAAAAAGTAACATGTGCAATGCACTGGTGTGGGCCTTGGTTAACATGTCTGAGGTCTTGGTTTGAATCCCAGGGGTGTTGTTCAGCTTCCATACAAATTTTGGTCAGCCATGAGGAGGCCACGTGGTAGCCACTCGTTCGTCTATGTGGCACTCCCTCATTGGGCCAACACAACAGAACCATTAACTAATGAAAATTCACCATGCCACAACCAATCAAACGATGACAAGTGGAATTCATTCATAGGCCCACAAAAATACATAGTCAACCCAGTCAACGTACAGACTGCTGACTGGGTGTACCTGCAACCCTTTTTCCAAAAAAAAAATAAAAATTGTTTCCCAAATCAATCAGGACGTGATTCCGAGAGCATTCGATGTCAGATTTGAGTGAAACGAGTTGCATTGGGTTCATATCACCGAGATCTATCCAATCGTATAAGTTTTGAGCTCTGTCGCATACTTTCAATTTTGAGCATTATTTTGATCCACTGGATCACTCCTCCCCATTGGAAGATTTTGGACCTCCAAAATCTGTTTATCAATCAACAAATAGATGAGGGTATAGTTCCCTCACCCTTCCCGTATTAATCAACTGAACTTTTCTTGAATTTTTCATTTTGATCTTTTCATGAAAATACATCATTTTCCTTGATTTTGGAGTCCTTGTCTTGTTGTCATAGATGACATCTTGCTGCAATTTCCTAGAATACGTAGAACAAAAAATTGTCTTTGATGGAATAAAAACATTCCCTCCTCAGTCTAGAGTTAAAGGAAACTTAAACAATCTCAAATTATTCTCACCTTGAACATTGTCGTCATGACGATGCTTACCATGTCTAGCCTTGTACTTGGCTCAACTCTTGACTAAATGTGATCGCCATCACCATGCACCATCCCTTTTCAAAGCCAACACATTATGAAACCCACAAGAATAAGTTTTGGAACCAATGTCCTCTTTGTCAATTTTCTTTTGCAATTTCTCTTTGACCTCTGCATGCTTTAACATGGGCATCTTATTCACACCAATGTTCAACAATGATGCATGTTGCTGCAAATTTACTTCATTTTGTTTACCTCTTTTAGGAGGCAGCATGTTAGACTCCTGAAACATCTTATCACATGAATTAGAAACATCAATGAAATCATATTTCAAACTTGATTCATGTCCTTGAAAGGCTTTAGATTCCTCAACACTTTCATGTTTGATCATTAACAATGCAAAGTTGTGACTAGCATTAACAATCCTCTTCATGTCTCCCACATTTACAAGAGATGCATTCAATGTCTTACAATGTGCTCTAAACATGTACTCAATCCCATTCTTGAACAAATGATATATTTTCCTATGGCGATGAAAAAAAGCTCTCCTATCATATAGATATGGGCTTCCCAAAACAATACCACATATATCAATTGGAATTACATCAAGCTCTACCTCATCTAGAAAGTTTGCAGTGATTGCAAATTTCAGTTTACATCTTTTTGTCACATGCAATTTTTGCATTGTCACATACCCAACCTAAAGGATAAGGTTTAGGATGAGGAATGGTTTCCAAATTTAACTTCTTGACAATCTCTTATGAGATAATATTTTCTTGTGAACCACTATCAAACAGTGTATCTTTCTTGGTATGTTTTGAAATAACTCTAATATGGAAAAGCTCTATTCTTGTTTTTTCATCTTGAATTTCATTGAGACAGTTTGAACAACTAGTACTTGCAATGGCCTTACCTTTCAAACCCATGGCTGTGATCTTTGTTTCATCTCCAGAATCTAAACCTAAATCATGTTGCGTAGTTGCAACTATCTTCTCCTTCTCCTCGTTCTTAAACTTTTGGGGTCTCATTTTTGGATGAAGTTTCCAGCAATGATCTTCATCATGGCCCTCTTTGGAACAGTGTTTACATGTGATATTTTCTTTCTCCATATTGATGGCAACATTCTTCTTCCCTTTTCTTTGAACTTACCTTTTCCTTTTTCTCCAGACTCAAAGGAATTCTCACTAGTTTCTTCAGAAACATTTTTCCCTCTTGCCTCTAAATGAGTTTTCTGAACACAAACTGCATCTAGTTTTGTAGGGTTAAATATGAGAATGGTATGTCTCAAACAAATATGTAATCCTCCAATGTATTTGAGAAAAGTATCCTGTGAGGACAAATCTATACCCAAAATCAAAGCTCTTTTCCTAAATTCTTGAGTATAAGATTGCACATTTTTTCCCTTAGCTTGTCTAAAGTTTTTTCAATCCATAATAGCTTTCTGCATGTATGCTAATGGATAAAATTGCCTTCTTATTGCAATAACAAATCCATTCCAAGAGGATAAAACTTTACCATGTTTCTTCATGCCCTCTTGAGTTTTGGCTTCCCACCAAATTTGTGATGCACCTTCCAATCTAAGAGAAGCAAGTGGAATCTTGGTTTCATCATCCTTGATTCTTTGTATCCTTCAATACACTTCAATTTCACGAATCCAATTGTCTAATATTTCTACATTTACCTCTCCATTATGTAGAGGCAATTCAAACTTAATATCAAACTTAAGCAAAGGAGTTTTACCATGACCCCTTGGTGAATTTGGATGTGTTTGTGAAAGGGTAGAAGAAGTTGAAAATGAGAATGAAGATGAAGATGAGGATGATGATGGAGGTGAAGGTGGCGGTTTGTCACCATTTCCTCCATTCCCTTTTGGAGGTTTGTCTCCTTTTCCTCTGTGAGGTTTTGATCTTTCTCCATATAGTCTGGAATTCCTCTCCTCATACAAAACCTTAGCCACCTCTGACATTTCAATGAATTATTTTCTAAAAGTTTTCTCATCTCCAGACATCCCTTCGGGACCTTCTTCATGTGCCATGATTATTGAAGCTTGAGGTGTGTTTGTTCTCCTTGAAACAAATTGAGATCTTGGCTCCATAAGTTTTCCTTCTCATATTTTAAGCTTCAACTTTGTAAGCATCAGAAAAACACTTGCAAACAAATCAAATACTCACAATAAACCTGGGCTCTGATACTAAAATGATCTGAATGTAAAAACTTGAAGATTTTTTAAAACCATTTTGCAAGTGTAAATTATATGTGTTTTGGGTAGAGGATCAATTTACTAAACACATAAAAGATTATTTTTATCTCAGTTTTACAGAAAATAAAGAATACATCAGTACCATAACAACAAACACAAGACATCAAATGATAAAGGAGTTCACCCCTCCGGGGCTACATCTCTTGGTTCAACTTCCAATGTTGGGCCTCTTTCCTTATGCTCAAAATATGTGTTTACATTTAGTTACAGTGCTCAGAATGCTAAAACAATGTCTCCAATGGCTTCAGAACAGTTAAAAACCCCCATCTTCATTCTTTTTACACCTCATTTGTCCAAAAACTGAGAAAGTTATGATTGTTTCCTCATTTTCCCAAATTCTACAGCTAACCATCCTCCAATTCGGCCTCAACCTTGCTTGAGCACCCCAAACGTGGAACCAACGCACTAAACCTAGCATAGTTCTTGCTCGAATACAAATTTGTAGGATCGTTAAGGGCGCCATTAAGCCCTCAGTCTTGAAATTCTTGCTCACATGGCGCCATGTGACCACATAGGTGGCCGAAGATTCTGGGCTCTGTCTAGCCCCCATCTTTGGTTGGCACCTTTGGTTTTATGTTGTGCAGGTGACTGTGGGTTGGCCCCTTTTCTGTGTGCGCCCCTAGTTATATGGTGGCTCATATGTATTTGGGTTGGCCCCCTCCATTGCCACGTTCTTAGTTTTATGGCGAGTCAATATGAATTTGCCTTGGTCCCCTCCAACTATTATACCATAGTCTCTGCGCTGGAATTTTCTGATTCGTTGATTGTTTGGGTGTTGTGGTCCTGGGCCATGCACGTGGGCTAAGCTAGGACCTAGCCCTTGGCCCCCCACCCACGGTCTTATGGCACTAGGGTGGCCAGGGGCTAGGGCTTAGCCCGACCCCTCCCCGAATGGCGCATATATAAAATTTAAATACAATTTTTAAACATTGTTTTAATAAGTAACATGTGCAATGCATTGGTGTGGGCCTTGGTTAATATGTGTGATGTCTTGGTTTTGAACACCAGGGCTCTTGTTAAGCCTCCATACAAATTTTGGTTGGCCATGAGGAAGCCACATGGAAGCCATTGGTTGTTCCATGTGGCACTCCCTCGTTGGGCCTCCACAACACAACCATTAACCAATAAAAATTCACCATGCCACAACCAATCAAATGATGACAAGTGGAAGTCGTTCATAGGCTCACCAAAATACACTGTCAACCCAGTCAAATTCCGAGTTAGTGTACAGACGGCTAACTAGGTGTATCTACAACCCTTTTTCCAAAAAAATTAGTTATTTCCCAAATCGATCAGAACGCAATTTTGAGAGCATCTGATGTCGGATTTGAGTGAAACCAATTGCGTTGGGTTTAGATCATTCAGATATATCCACCTCTATCATACATTTTCAATTTTAAGCATTATTTTGATCCATCGAATCAATATCATGAATATATTATGGGGAGGATGCGGAAAGTATAACAAAGGTCGAGTACATTTGTCCCACGATACACCGAAAAATAATAAAAATGGATCGATGTATGGAAAAGATATGGAATCGGTGTGGAACCCTCATATTTTCTTCTATATCCTTATCTTGAAGATCTCACAAGTCTTTTTGATATAGGGTAATCCCTGGTACATATATTTAATAGACGTAAAGCAAAAATGAAGGGCACACACATGTTGAAAAATGCAGCAAGGAAATATCAATTTGATTTTTCCTTGATTAAATTGAGAAAATTTGAATTTCCACATCAATAGACAACTTAGATGCAGTTGACTTGTGTGACATGGCTTGTGTCACCCAGTTTACTCATTAAATTTTAGTTGGAGGAATTAGAGTTCAGTTAAGCAAGTGTGATTGCTAATTTGTAGCAATCAATATCAGTGATTTCAAAAAAAATCAGTTAAACTAGTTCCAACTATTGGAGGAACTAGTGGAAGGTCAGTTGTGCAGTGGGACTCTAGTCAAACTCAGTGATCATCCAGTTAACTGATCAATCAACCCAAAATATATAGTGCATGCATACAATTCGAGTTCTCAAGTTGTGATAGAGATTCCACAGTAGTATAACGTCATTTGTAGACTAGTCTTGAGTGTACATGTCTTGCATGCAGTCAAATGATCAACCTTGGGAATTGCGCAATCCATTTTTGAGAGATTCCTAAATAATAGGGACCTAATTTCTCAAGAATTACGCAAGGAAATAGCGGCTCAAGCAGAAGCAGAAATTGACTAAGTTTGGGTCAAAGCTTCTCAATAAGCACAGAGATAGGTTATTCACTTGCAGGGTGTGCCCAGTTGAGCAAAGAAATGTAATACATCTTTATTGATTAGATTAATGCAAGCAGGCTTTTGGAATTTTTTAGCAGATTTCTTTCTCCAGGAAAAATAATGTTTGCATGTGTATTATTTTTTATTACATGTCTGAAATTTTTGTTCTAAATTGTGAATTAACTTCCGCTGAAAAGTGGAGTAGGTTTGTGTCTTGTGATTTTGATTAAAACCCCAAGAGAAATTGCAAATATACACCATAATTTCTACATGGTATTAGAGCATGATTCACACTAGAGTAGAAATTTCAAAGTTTCTCCTCGGGAGGTTTGAATTTGGAGTTCAATGCAACATGATCTCTTCAGAGCTGAGAAGATGGCCTTCAATGAACTGACACTATCGTATGCCTTAGAAGGAAACTCTAATTTCATCACATGAAATGATCTCATGCAGGTGGTATTGGATGACAATGGGTTGTTAGAATACATCAAGACGGATGTTACAAAACCAATGGAATCTAATGCCCATAACCTTGCTCAGTGGAAGAAAGATGTAGCCAAGTCAAGGAGAATAATCTTGGAGGCAGCACAGGATCACATTGTCTCAAATCTCCATGGAAAAGAAACTTTTTTCGCAATGTGGAAAGCACTGACAGAATTGTTCAAGAATAGTATTTCAAAAAGAAACTGGCAAGAAGATGAAGGCTCTTAGGAGCGATAATAGAGGTGAGTACATGTTGAAATAATTTAAAATTTATGTGCAAAATAAGGCATTCGACGAGAGTTGACAACACCCCACAACCCACAGCAGAATGGGGTGGCTGAGAGAAATAACCATAGCGTTGTGGGAGCTACAAGGGCGATGTTGCATGACCAAGGCCTGCCTCTGCATTTGTGGGTTGAGGTATGCAACACAAAAACCTATTTTCAGAACCGGAGTCATCGTCTAATTCTGGGAATGATTGCACCGAAGGAGGCTTTCTCAGGAGGAAGTCAGATGTGTCCCACTTAAGGATTTTTGGATCCTTTGTTTACTGCCACGTCCCCAATGAATGAAGGAAGAAGCTTGAGTTGATTCCAAAATTGGGGGTATTTGTGGGTTACACATAAACTCCCCACAACTATCGTGTACTTTCCATCCCTCAGAATAAGAGTTGTGTGAAGGGATGTAAAATTTGATGAGGACAAAGTGATTTAGTGCTCTCTTAAGGGGGAGATTCAGATCCCACCAAAAGAGGTGCTTTTATCTCCAAAGGAGGAACCTTAAGAAGTTGTGGAGAAGCCACAAATTGAAGAGCAGAGAGTGGAGACAACCACTCAAGCATAACCATCCAGAGAAGGCAGAAAAATAACCAGGGAAGCTGAGAGACTTGTGCAGGATGTGAGGGAGAATGTGGGTGCTCCTTCAAATCAACATAGGCATAGAAATTCACCTGATCGGTACACTAGCTACATGGATCTAATGACTAAGCTTGTAAAGACTGATCCATCCTCTTTTAAGGAAGCATTAGAGAAACTTATACGGGTTGATGCAATGGAGAAGGAATATGAATACATTGTAAAGAACATTGTTTGGGAAGTGGCCCCAAGACAATCAGATAAATCAGTAGTGGGTTCTAGATGGATCTTCAAGGTGAAGTAGGTAGCATATGGAAGCATAGAGAAGCATAAAGCTAGATTTTTGGCTAAGGGATACTCTCAAGTTGAGGGAATTTACTATGAGGAGACATTTTCTCCTGTATCAAGGTACTCATCCATTAGATCGATTTTTGCATTAGTTGCGCAGATGGGGTGGAACATCCAACAGATGCATGTAAAAACAACATTTCTCAATGGGGTTATTGAGGAGGAGTTGTACATCAAGCAACCAAAAGGATTTGAGACATTTTATCGAGAGTCTCATGTGTGCAAACTCGAATGAGGATTATATGCTCTCAATCAAGCACCTTGTGCTAGGTACACCAGGATCGATAACTATCTCACCGGTTTGGGCTTCACCAAAAGTGAAGCAGATGAAAACCTCTATCATATCTTGGTAGAATGTAAATTACTTATTATTGTCTTATATGTTGATTATTTGATTTTAACTGGTGATGAGTAGCTGATCAGATCTTGTAAGGAGGACCTTGCAAGGGAATTTGAAATGAAGGACATGGGTAATGCACTACTTCCTCGGGTTGGAAGTATGGCAAGGCGATGGAGAACTATTTGTATCTTAATGCAAGTATGAAAGTGAGATACTACATAAGTTTCGCATGGAGAGTTGCAAACCCATGGAGATACCTCTAGTGACCAACTGGAGGAAGGAGGATGCCACTTCAGGTGAAAAAGTGGATGCTACCATTTATCAACAGCTAGTGGGTTTACTCATGTATCTTGTGAACACACATCCATATATATGCAATGTAGTCAACCAACTAAGCCAAGTTATGTTTAGGCCAACCAAATTATTTTGGAAGGCAGCTAAGCATGTTTTATGTTACCCCAGAGGCACTACCCAGTTTAGGCTATGGTATAGATGGACAGAGGAAGTGAAGTTGTGTGGCTTCACAGATGCAAATTGGGTGGGAACTCCATAACACCAAAAGAGTATATCAGGTGGAATTTTTAGTGTTGGGTCCGCAATTGTTTTCTGGTACAGCAGGAAGCAAATATTTGTGGCGGTTTGCTCGGCAGAAGTAGAATACATGGTTGTAAGTCAAGCAACTTGTGAGGCGATTATTTGGTCAGGTGATGGATCCAAATGTGATCTATTATGATAATAAGAGTTGCATCAACCTCTCAAAGAATCATATTTTTCATGATCGATCTAAGCATATAGATATTCGGTATCACCATTTACAGGATTGTGTGCAAAGGCAGATAATGTTGCTTCAATACATTCCAACAAAGGGACAATATGCTGACATTTTGACAAAGGCTTTGTTAAGAGAGAAGTTCAAGTTCCACAGGTGTAGGATAGGGGTGGTTGATAATCCATTTCTTGCTGAGAGGGAGTGTTGAAAAATGCAGCAAGAAATTCTCAATTTGATTTTTGCATTGATTAAATTGAGAAAAATCAAATTTCCACATCAGCAAACAACTTGGATGTAGTTAACTAATGTGACATGACTTGTGTCACCCAGTTTACTCAGTAAATTCGAGTTGGAGGAGTTAGAGTTCAATTAAGCATGTGTGATTGCTAGTAGCAATCAAGGTCAATTATTTCAATTTGTTCTCAGTTAGACTAGTTCCAACTATTGGAGGAACTAGTGGAAGGTCAGTTGTGCAGTGGGACTTTAGTCAAACTCATTGATCATTCAGTTAACTGATCAATCAGTCCAAAATAGTTAGTGCATGCAGAGAATTCGAGTTCCCCTACTATGGTGGAGATTCCAAGGCAGTGTAACATCAGTTTTAGAATAGTCTTGAGTGTACAGGTGTTGCATGCAGTCGGATGATCAACCTTGGGAATTGTGCAATCCATTTTGGAGAAATTCCTAAATAATAGGGGCCTAATTTATCAGGTGTTGCACAAGGAAATAGCGGTTCAAGCAAAGGTATAAATTGACTAAGTCTTTATTAGAGCTTTAATAGTGAGCAGTGTTGAAAATAGCAACAAGAAATGCTAAAAATAGCACTGCTATAAATAGCAGTTTGGGTACCAGTGCTGGATTGGGCAACAGGGAATGAAAAATGGAAGTGTTAAAAATAGAATTTCTATTTTTAGCAGTTCAGGATGGATTCCTATTTTAGTCAGACCCTAAACTAAAAATAGGAAGTAAAATTCAAATTTGATATTAATAGCAGTTTGTAAATTAATTAACTAATTCATCTTGAGTAAATAATTAAGGAAAATCAAAGATGAAGTCTATGTGAGGACATGCAACAGTTTCTCTATTACGGATTTAAGACCTCTGTGGTTTATTTCTTTTGACTTTGTTACCGGAGAATCCACAGTAAGAACCATTTTCTGCCAACGTTTCAAATCCCAATCGGGATCCATCATCAGGATAACTTGAATGCTTGTAGAAGAAGAGCTAATGAAGAGATTAAATAGTAATGAGGAGGGAAAATTAAGATGAATGTCGGCTCTCTTTTTTGAATAATAATTTTTTATTAATAATAGAAGAGAGTAATTGAGAGGAATGTCGGTTCTTTCTTTTTTGAAAAATAATTTTGATTAATTAATGATGAGCTAATTAATTGATTTAAATTAATATAAATTTATATTATGTTGATCATTATCATAGATAAAATTAATATTAATTTTTTTAATTAATTAATTATAATATTTAATAATTGGTTACTTTAATTTTAATTTTATATTATTTTTAATTTAATTAATTATAATAGTTTTTAATAATAGTTTATTTTATTAAGGAATTTAGACTTCTGTGATCCATAACATTGTTTAGAGAATTTTCGGTGAAATCACATAAACAATCTTTTGTCGACGCGTTTCGAACCAACCAGTGTGGTTCATCGTCACGACAAGTTAAAGAACCAATCTAGCTTAGCCTGTTTAAATAGTTTGGGCAGAGACTCCAACGGTTATATTAAAAACGGCTAATTTGACCTTATGACCTCAGTCAAATCAATAATATTCTTGCTATATTTCTTTATTTATTATTATTCTTAGAAATTAGTTAAATTAGGTAAAAAAATTCTATCTAAAACTAGAAAATCATTTGTTTATATAACTAAATGTTATAGATTATTAATAAATATGTATATATCTAAACAAACCGAACCA
>APFE031423453.1:0-12683 GCA_000404065.3 Pinus taeda
AAACCCTAAACCCTGAGCATTTAATAACATTTTAAAAAATGTTTTGTAACCTTGTTTTAAGTGTTTATTAAAAGAATTTATTCAAGTGTTATAAGACATAAACCCTAGACACTAAACCCTACAACCTAAACACTAAGAATTTTATAACATTTTAAAAAGAATTTTGTAACCTTTTTTAAGTGCTTATAAAAGGAATTTAATAAAGTCTTTGTGAACCCTAAACCTTAAACCTTAATCATTTTATAACATTTTAAACCCTAAACCTAAACACTAAGCATTCAATGACATTTTAACAAGCTTTTTGTAACTTTTTTTCAAGTGTTTATTAAAAAAATTTACTAAATTGTTATAATCTGAAAATCCTAAACCGTAAGCATTTTTTAACATTTTAAATCCAAAACCCTAAACCCTAAACCCTAAATCCTAAGCATTTTATAACATTTTAAAAATTGTTTTGTAACTTTTATTTAAGTGTCTATTAAAAACATTTACTAAAGTGTTATAAACCCTAGAACCTAAACCCTAAACCCTAAACCTAAAACCCAAAATAAAAACCCAAAACCCAAAACCCTAAGCATTTTATAACAGTTTAAAAATTATTTTGGAACTTTTATTTTAGTCTTTATGAAAAGAATTTACTAGGGTCTTATAAACACTAAACCCTAAATCCCAAAGCCCAAACCATAAACACTAAACCCTTAGAATTTATATCATTTTAAAAATAATTCTATAACTTCTATTTAAGCCTTGATTAAAACCATTTGCTAAAGCCTTATAAATGATAAACTATAATTGGTAAACCACTCTAAACCCTAAACGCTAAACCCCAAACCCAAAACCCTAAACCCTAAACATTAAGTCCTAAACTCTAAGCTTTTTATAACAATTTAAAAAGTCTTTTGTAACTTTTATTTAAGTGTTTATTAAAATCATTTATTGAACCCTTATAAACCCTAATCCCCAAACACTAAACCCTACACATTTTATAACATTTTAAAAAGATTTTTTTAATCTTTATTTAACTGTTTATTAAAGGAATTTACTAAATCCTTATAAACCCTAAATCCTAAAACATGAACCCTAAATCCTAAACCCCAAACCCCAAACCCCAAACCCTAAATATTAATCATTTTATAACATTTGAAAAAGCATTTTGTATCTTTCATTTAAGTGTTTACCATAGGAATTTTCTAAACTGTTATAAACCCTCAACCCTAGACCCTAAAACCAAAACCCAAAACCCAAAAACCTAAACCCTAAAACCCTAAAACCTAACACAAAACCATAAACCCTAAACCCTAAGTAGTTTATAACATTTTGAAAAGTGTTTTGTAACTTTTATTTAACTTTTTATCAAAATAATTTACTAAATTGTTATAAACCCTAAAACCTAAGCCCTCAACCGTAAACCATAAACCCAAAACCCTAAAGCCTAAACTCCCAAACCCTAAAACCTAAACCCTCATAATTTTATAACATTTTAAAAAGCAGTTTAAACTTTTATTTGAGTGTTTATTAAAAGAAAAGTGTTATAAATTTTAAACCCTAAACCCTAAACGATGTTTGTTCTTAAATATTTTAAAAAGAGTTTTGTAACTTTAGCGTTATAAATATTAAACCATAAACCCTAAACCCTAAACCCAAAACCCTAAATCCAAAATCGTAAACCCCAAACGGTAAATCCTAAGTTTTTATTAAAAGTGTTTATTAAACGGTAATTTTTCTAAGTGTTTATTAAAAGGATTTACTAAAGTTTTATAAACCCTAAACTCTAAACCCTAAGAATTTTATAACACCTAAACCCTGAACTGTATACCCTAGACATTAAGTATTTTAAAAAATTTCAAAAAGTGCTTTGTAACATCTTTTAAGTGTTTATAAAAAGAATTCACTAAAGCCTTGTGAGACCCAAACCCTAAAAATTAAGTACTTTATAACATTTTAAACCCTACACCTAAACCCTAAGCATTTAATTTCATTTTAAAAAGGTTTTTGTAATTTTTTTTGAAGTGTTTATTAAAAGCATTTACTAACTTGTTATAAACCATAAATCCTAAACCATAAGCATTTTATAACATTTTAAACCCAAAACCCTAAAACCTAAAGTCTAAACTCTAAACCCTAAGTATTTTATAACACTTCAACAAGAGTTTTCTTACTTTTTTAAAGTGTTTATTAAAAGAATTTACTAAAGTTTTATAAACCCTAAACCCTAAACCAGAGAATTTTATAGAATTCTAAATCCTAAAGCCTAAATCTTAAGAATTTTATAACATTTTATCAAGAATTTTGTAACTTTTTGTTATGTTGGTATTGAAAGAATTCATCAAAGTGTTATAAATCCGAAACCCTAAACGAAAAACCCTATCCCTAAACTCTAAGAATTTTATAACATTTTAAAATACATTTTTGTAACTTTTTAAAGTGTTTATTAAAAGCATTTAATAAAGTGTTATAACCCTTAAACCCTAAACCTTAAGAATTTTATAACATTTTAACATGTGTTTTGTAGCTTTTATTTAAGTTTCCATTAAAATAATTTACTAAAGTGTTATAAACCCTAAACACTAAACCCTAAACCCCAAACCAGAAACCCTAAACCCTAAAGCCTGAGCATTTTATGATATATTAAAAATAATTTTGTGACTCTTATTTAAGTATTTATTAAAATAATTTACTAAGCTGTTATAAAACCTAAACCCTAAACCCTAAACACCAAACCCTCAACCCTAAACCCTAATCATTTATTAACATTTTAAATAGTGTTTTGTAACATTTTTTAAGTGTTTATTAAAATCACTTAGTAAAGTTTTATAAACCGTAAACCCTAAACCACAAACCTTAAACCCTAAACCCTTATCACTAAACCCTAAACCTTATCAACTAAACCCTAAACCCTAAGCATTTTATAACATTTTAAAAAGAATTTTGTAACTTTTATTTAAGTGGTTATTAAAAGAATTTACTAAATTGTTATAAACATTAAACAATACACCCTAAAACCTAAACCCCAAACCCTAAACACCAAACCTTCTACCCTAAACCCTAATCATTTATTAAAATTTTAAATAGTGTTTTGTAACATTTTTTAAGTGTTTATTAAAAGCACTTAGTAAAGTTTTATAAACCCTAAACCCTAAACCACAAACCTTAAACCCTAAACCCTTATCACTAAACCCTAAACCTTATCAACTAAACCCTAAACCCTAAGCATTTTATAACATTTTAAAAAGAATTTTGTAACTTTTATTTAAGTGGTTATTAAAAGAATTTACTAAATTTTTATAAACATTAAACAATACGCCCTAAAACCTAAACCCCAAAACCTAAACCCTAAACCCTAAACCCCAAGCCCTAAACCCTAAACCATAAACCTTAAGAATTTTATAACACTTTGAAAAGAATTTTGTAACTTTTATTTAAGTTTTTATTAAAAGAATTTACTAAGGTGTTATAAAACGTAAACCATAAACCCTAAACCCCAAACCTAAGCGTTTTGTAAATTTTTTTAAGTGTTTATTAAAAGCATTTAATAAAGTGTTATAACCCTAAAACCTAAACACAAAGCATTTAATAACATTTTAACAAGAGTTTTGTAACTTTTATCAAGTGTTTATTAAAATAATTTATGAAAGTGTTATAAACCCTAAACCCAAAACCCTAAACAGTAAACCATGAACCCCAAACCCCAAACCCTATACCCAAAACCATAAACATAAACCCTAAACCCCAAACCCAAAACCCAAAACCCTAAACCCCAAACCCTCAACCCTAATAATTTATTAACATTTTAAATAATGCTTTGTAACCTTTTTCAACTATTTATTAACATAACTTAATAAATTTTTATAAACCCTAAACCGCAAACCCTAAACCCTATAAAATAAACCATAACCCTAATCATTTTATAACATTTTAAAATATTTTTCTAACATTTATTTAAGTGTTTATTAAAAGGATTTACTATATTGTCATAAGCCTTAAAGCATAGACCCTAAAACCTATGCCCCAAAACCTAAACCCTAAACCCTAACCCCAAGCCCTATACCCTAAACCATAAACCTTAAGAATTTCATAACACTTTGAAAAGAATTTTGTAACTTTTATTTAGGTGTTTATAAAAATAATCTACTAAAATGTTATAAAGCCTAAACCCTAAATACTAAACACTAAACCCTAAACCGCAAACCGCAAACCCTAAACCCTAAAACCCAAGCATTTTATGATCTATTAAAAATAATTTCGTAACTTTTATTTAAGTGTTTATTAAAAGAATATACTACGGTGTTATAAAACCTAAACCCTAAACCGCAAACCTAAGAGTTTTGTAATTTTTTTAAGTGTTTATTAAAAGCATTTAGTAAAGTATTATAACCATAAACGCTAAAATCTAAGCATTTTATAACCCTAAATTGTAAACCCTAAAGCGTAAGAATTTTAAAACATTTTAACAAGCATATTGTAACTTCTTTTATGTTCTTATTTTTTTTTTTTGTAGGTAAAGATGGTGCTTCTCAGATTTCTATTAATATGTCAGAAAAGTTATAGCAAAATTAGTGGACCTACAACCCGCCCACCAAGGGGAAACTGGGCATAGGAGCCACCGAAAGTTTTTCACTCCATACCAGAAAAAATAGTCCCGGAGTCTCTTTTTCCTAGCTAGATAAACATTACAGTCCCTTCCAAATCTACTAGTACAGATATTCATTAAGAAACTAATCACTGTCAAAAGAGAGAAGCTGCCTAAAGTATCTAAAAATCGCAAAATCGACATCAAGAAAACAAGGACCAGAGTTACTCAACAGCATTTGCCAAGATGGGGGAATCCTCCCTGGAACTCCTCTGAAGACTGGCCTTAAGCATTTGCTGAATTTCTTCCATCTGCTTCCCTTTCATGTCCATAGAGATTTGCAGAACTTGAAGCTCACGACGTAAATTCAGAATTCCCTGAGTCATTTCCGCCATTTCAGATGCCACCTGTTCTAAGGCTTTGGCCAACAGCCTTTTCATGACCCAGTACATATGAAGGGACTGCTTGAACAAGGACATCCTCCCTCTAGTGTTTCCAGGATCCTGAACCAGCAACTCCCAATCTTCCATTTCCGACTCTGATTGCGCCTGAATCGCCTCGTCCTCCATATTCTGAATAATGCGACGGATCTTCGGGTTGGTATTTTGCATATAGGCCCGTTCCGCGTGCTGAATTTTATGTTCCACAGTTCGTCTGGCCTTTCTGCCAGGACGGCTGCTGGACTCTGGTTTATCCTTTTTACTGCCGCGAGAATTGCCAGTACTGGGGTCCAAACCATAGAAGGGAGCAGGCCCGCAGTTGTTGAGATTAACCCGCCTGCGACGACCTTGCGCAGGGATTCTGCGACCTCGTCGGCTCCTGTGACTGACCCCCATAGCATACCGTTCCCACTCTTCTGCATTCATACTCGGACTGTCACTATCTGCTTCAACAGAAGTGTCCAGGACCTCCAATACAACGTTCGAGATTTCCTCCTTCGCAATACCTTTGTCCTTCGTCACAGTCACTCTGGACCACGCCACTTCCTCCTCTTTGACAAGTCTAGCTCTCTTTCTCGTTTCCATTCTGTCTCTCACCGGAAGCCGCACAGAATACTTGCAGGGAATCGTCAAAGAACGATGAGCGCTTTCCGCACTAGTGCTGTTAATGGAAATGCTCTGATGTTGAGGGAAAGGAAAACGGGTTTTTTAGGAGACCCAGCTCTGATACCAGCTATCCACCCCTCTGACCAAATCTTGCCAGTTGTTTCCTAAATCATGGCAGTTCCTCTCCACCGTCCTTTTAATCCTATTACTAATTACATTCTCTGGCATGTACTCTCCCTTGCCTTGCCAAATCCGTGCCACCATTGAGTTGAGGAAAGGCCGGGAATTCTCCTCAGATCTCGAGTCTGTTTGATGAGATCGCCCATGTCTATTGCCTATCGCATCGCTCTGAGCTTTCTGACGATCCGTAACCATCTGACCTAGCTTGTGTCTTTTCCCAAAGCTCCGCACGAGCGGTATCATTCTCCCGGTATTCCTAATCATTATAAGCCTTCCTGAAAAGGACTCAGCATGTCCCTCCGACCTTCCACCTCATCATTCTCCACTCCTCTATCAGAAGCTTGGTCATGATCTGCTTTGATGATGGACGCCAGGTCAGACCACTCCTGTTGCCTGCTGACCACCCTCCACTGGTTATCCACCGAGCTACCGTGGCTTCTACATCCCCAATTCGCCAGGTAGTCTGCAGCCTGGTTCCCTTTCCGTCTCACATGACTGATCACTGAGTACTCAATGCGAGGTAAGAGACCAGCTATTTCCTGGACAATCCCTGCTGAACGCCAACTATTCGAAACTTTTTCCCAACTCCTACCATTACAGAGTTTTTTCAACATTTCTACCACTATTTGAGAGTCTCCCGTTATTTCCAGGTTGGAATAATCGTTTCTGACCGCAATTTGAAGACCTTGGTGTAGAGCCCAAAATTTTGCTTCATTGTTAGTCATTCCCCCCCCCCCATTCAGCAAAAATCCATCGAACCTGGTTGTTGCTGTCTCTGAAGATACCTCTGAAGCCAGCATCGCCCGGGTTCCCCTTTGAGGCGCCATCAAAATTCAATTTAATGAAATGATCTTTAGGGTAATAGAATTTATCCAGGCTGTTAGCTCTCATCGGATGAGGAGAATTTTGCTTATGAAACACCATTTCAAATTTTAATTTTAGTCGATTCAGGATTTCTTCTTCCGTCGGATTAGCTTTCCAATCTTCTCCGTCCCATTTATCAGCAAGGATTGTTTCACGGAGGATCTGAATAGTTTTGCCCCAAATGACTTCCAGTTCCATGGCAGAGTTTTGAAATATCCTGCGATTCCTCTCCTTCCAAATCATCCAGAGGGAGAATCCAGAGATGAGTTCCCAGGCGCGCCGAACCACTTGACATTGAAAGGTTTCTGTATTCCATTGAAAGACAACATCCTTGAAATCACAGGGTGCATTTTCAGGCTTCCCAAAGGTTCTTTTGGCTCTTTTCCACAGGGTCTTAGCAAAGGGGCAGTGAAGAAGCAGATGATCTCTGGTTTCTTCCTCCAATTTACACAGGTAGCATCTCGAAGGGCCAATAAAACCATTCTTTTGAATTCGGTCCCAGGTGAGGATTTTGTTTTTTGAAGCCAACCAAATGAATATGGAGACTTTAGGCCACCAATTCCTATCCCAGATTATTCTCCAGTCTGGGGTTGAGTCATTACCAAGCTGCTCTGAGGTGAGAAAGTATGCTTCCTTTGTAGAGAAAGAGCCCTTCATGGAGTTTCCCCATCTGAGAATATCACTGCCAGTGTGGGTTCTAATCTTGTGAGACGCCACTTCCTTCTTGAAAGTAATTTTCTGCTCCGGGCTAAACTCCCCTTCCCATTCCTCCAGATCCACCCAAGTCCTCCATTTTTCATCTGTGGGATTTGCTTTCCAATAATCTCTGACTAAAGGTTTGTTTCTTCCAATTCTGTCACGAACCTGTTGAAGGGCTTGAATGGTGCTCAACCGAGCCTTCTGTTGCCATTTATCCTCCCAGAAGTGAGCTTCCTCTCCGCCTCTAATTTCCCAGAAGGTATGTTGCTCTACCAAATCCCTGTTCAACCGAGCCAAGTCCCAGACTGAAGAGCCTCTAGGAGTATCTTTTTGCTTAAGGATTTCTACTATTGGCTCAGGCATACTGTATTTGGCTCTCCATATAGTTTTCCACAGGTCATTGCCTCCCCCAAGCCATCTCCACCAGAGCTTAGCTCCCAGGACCTTATTGAGAGTCACGGGGTCACGAAGCCCCAGACCTCCTTTCTCTTTTCTTTCCGTTAATTGACCCCAGGAAACTAGAGCCCATTTCTTCTTCTGATCCACCCCTCTCCATATAAAATTCCTTATAATCTCCCTAATCTTAGCACAAATGCATATAGGAGATGTCATTATTGAAAGAGGATAAACAGGTATAGCTTGGAGGACAGATCTAGCTAAAACTATACGACTAGCTATATTCAGAGATCTGAATGCCCAATTTGCCACCTTAGTGCTCAACTTATCCAGAATTCCTTGCCAATTCTTCATCTTTTTGGATGAAAAGTCCAAAATGTTGCCCAGGTATTTGGTTGGAAGCTCCCCCTGCCTAAAACCCAAGAGTCTTGTGAGGTGCACTTTGACCTGCTCCACAGAGTTGAATATAAAAACCCGGGACTTGTCTTTGTTTATTTCCAAGCCGGAAGCCTCCGCAAAAATATCCAAAATTTTTCGAAGATGTTTTACCTCTTTAACCGTTGGTTCTCCGAACAACATAATATCATCAACAAATTGCTGATGAGTAAGACAAAGATTATTACCCCAAAGCTTAAGACCTTTGATTTTACCCGTTTCTCTTTCTTTCTTAATAAATCGCCCCAGACCTTCGGAAGCAAGAATAAATAGGAAGGGGGATAGAGGGCCCCCCTGACGGAGTCCTGTGGAGGCAGAGAAAGGTTTCGAGGGAATCCCATTCACCAGAATCGAGAAAATAGGGGATGAAATCAGATTGTGAATCCAATAAATCCATCTCCTGTAGAAACCAAAGCTTTCTAGAACCTTGCTCAAATAGTTCCAGTTTAAGCGATCATAAGCTTTTGACAGGTCTAGTTTAATCATCATCCCCTTTTGATGCTTAATTTTTAAGGAGTGAATGACTTCTTGCGTTACCACCAGACCATCCAGGATCTGCCTTCCCTCAACAAAACCAGTTTGTTCAGCCGAAATTAACTTGTCCAGCATAGGTTTTAACCTTTTCGCCATCATAGCAGTTATAATCTTGTAAATAACATTGCACAATGCTATGGGCCTAAAGCCATTAGGATCTTCCCGGTTGTCAGTTTTAGGGATTAACACATAGAAGGTGGAGTTAAGAGCAGGCCAAACCTTTTGATTCATTCTGGATTCTTCAACCATTTCTAGGATCTCTTTTCCCAGGAAGTGCCAACCAACTTGGTAAAAGTCAACTGTAAAACCATCAGGGCCAGGAGCAGTACCTTTTTTCATTGCTTTTACCGTTTCCTCAATCTCTTCAAGGGTGGCAGCTCTCATAAGCGCTTTATTTTGATCTTCAGAGACTAAACACGGGATAGCCGAGCAGATCTCCTGAATTGCCTGCATTCTATCAGTTTGAGGTTCCTTTAGGATTTCCTTATGATGATCAATCAAGACCTGTTCAATTTCAGCTTGCTCCATCACTCTGTTACCATTCCTATCTTTGATTGATAAAATCCTATTGCTCTGTCTATGCTTAATCATAGCTTGATGAAAGAACTTAGTGTTTTTTTCTCCCTCCCTTAGCCATTTTATTCTCGATTTCTGCCGCCACAGGATTTCCTCTTGCTTCCTTCTTTCTTCAAGTTGTCCCAGAATTGAACCTTCCTTACTAATGCTTTCCTCTGTTCTGCCTTCCAAAATCATTTTCTGTTGTATAGATTGCATTTCTTTTTCCAGCTTTTGTTTGTCCTCCATAATATTACCAAATTCCTGTTTATTCCAATTTTTTATTTTCTCTTTTAGTTCTTTAAGTTTGAGTTGAAACAAGCGCATTTTCCCTTTACTCTGAATCGTGCTTTGACACCACCATTCTTCCAATTTTTTGATGAATGAGGGGTCTCTTAGCCAGAAGGACTCAAACCGAAAGGGTCGTTTTCCTTGGCGAACTTTGATGTCCACTTCCAGTTTGATTGGCTAGTGGTCAGACCCCAGCGAAGGCAAAATCTGGGCTTCAAAAAATATATCTTTGTTCATGATACTTTCAGAAACAAGGAAACGGTGAAGCCTGGAGGCAACTTGATTCTTTCCTCCTCTCCTGTTATTCCATGTACAAATCCCATTTATAGTCTGAATGTCTACAAGTCTGAGATCCTCAATAATGGCATTAAATCTTCCCATCAGGTTGTCCGACTTCCTGATTCCACCTTTCTTCTCCTCCAGAGATCTAATTAGGTTAAAGTCACCCCCAATTATCTAGTCCACATCTGAATGTAACCTACGAATGCTCTGAATATTATTGAGGAAATTTTCTTTTTCTCCAGGAGAGGAGGGACCATACACTCCTGAAATAACTACCTGCTCCCGCGTTCCAACTATTCTACCAAGGCCAGTAAGGATTCTACGCATACTGGTCCAACTACCTAAGATAATATCATCCGGGTTCCACAAAATTGCAATACCGCCTGCAGATCCAATGGCATCCTGTCCCATAACTTCATAGTGCATTTTATTCCGGTCTATAAGCTTTTCAATCTGTTGAACCGAGATTTTTGTCTCCTGCAGAATCATGACGCTTGACTTTTCTTTTTTTAGCTTTTCCTTTAAGTACCTCTGTTTACCCTTACTATTCAGTCCCCTAATATTCCAACTGAGCACAATCATTTAAAACTTATGGAGAGAGGGGAAGAATACCTCTGACAGAGGTATCACTTTGCATGAGTTAATCAAGGTTTCACCTATCGTCTGAATAGTTTCAATCAACGGTTTTCTTCCTCTCTTCCTGCTGCTTTTGCCAGAGCCATCCATTCCCGTGTGTCCAGTCCCTTGGTCAGGTCCTATCATCATCTGATTCTCTACGTTCTGCCCTTTTTTTTCCTTGTACTTCTGGAATACTTCCTTGTACAATTGTTTTTGTTGCTCAGGTATAAATCTGCTATCTAAATATTTCCATTCTTGGATTAACTGCTTCAGGATTCTTTCTTCCTCAATCTCCCCTGCAGCTTGATTTTCCACCTCCATCGGGGTTTGTATTACGAGGTCTTCCTCATTTCCTTCCTGCTGTTTTCCAGAACTGTCTCCTGGGTTTACTATCTTCTCTTTACTCACTCCTGAAGTGTCCATTGGCGAATTCTCTGGGTCCTCATCATCCTCCAGGTTAACTTCATATTCTTCATCTTCCTTCCGGGGGGCCTGAAACTTATTTTGGCTTATAAAGCTACCCTCCTTTTCTTGGGGGTGAGGTTTAGTTTTTTCTTGGTTTTGTCTCCTTCTTCTGTTAACCTGTTGGAAACCTTTTTCTGTCTCTTCCATTTTCCCCGTGGTTTTCTGCTGCTCCTCTTGGCTTCTTCTCTGTTCATCCTCTTTATTCAATGGGCATTGTCTAACGAGGTGCCCATATTCATGGCACTTCCGGCACCTGAAAGGGATATGTTCATAATCTACTGGTTTCTCCCACACTTCGTCATGATATTCCACCTCCACATGGTCTGGGAGGGGTTCGGCAAGGTTCACATACACACAAATCCTTGCACAGGAGTTATACTTGCCTCTCCGGGTAGCTTCTGCCGCTTTGACAAAACTTCCAATCGAGTTCCCTATTCCTTCCAGAATTTCCGGGTCCCAGAATTCATTAGGTAATCCAAACAGCCTAACCCAGAGAGGGGCTTCCAACAGCTTTTCTTTTTCTGGGTTATATCTCTCCTCCCAAAATTTCATAAATAAGCCCGCATTATTCATAAAATATGGCCCTCCTTCAAAGATCCTGTTTCTGTCCTCCAGGTTTGTAAAGATGGCTGTGAAAAACCCTTAGGCTCCCAGTTTTAGATCAATGTGCCCCCTTGGTTTCCATTTTTGATCAATCCATCTATATAGCTCTTTCTCCGGTGGCCAGTAACCTATAAATTTGTAGATCAGGGCGTGATCTTTCATGTAGCTGTTGTATTCCTCCAACTTGTTATTGGGGATAACATATCTGGGCCTCTTCTGAGCACGAGGGAGGCACTTTCCTTTCATCTTTTTCTGCCAAAGGTTACCCATGACAGGAGCATTGTTTTCCTGGTGATTCTGCTGGAATCCACTCATACTAGTCTCTCCTGTCACAACATTCTTGAAGGAGGGGATCTCTCCCCTCCCCAAGGTGTTTTCCATTCCCTCTCAGCCCCTATCACAAAGAAGTATTCTGGCAAAAGCAGAGAAGATGCCACTTACCTGATTGGCAGAACTCCTGCTGTGTTATACCCTGTCCCGTTCTGTTTGCTGCCCTACTCTCATCCTCATACAATGCTGGCCTGCGCCGTCAGCGATACATCCGCAGGCAGAAACCCTAGCCGACTCGCCTCCCGCAGCCGTTCTCTATCTTGCATCCAAATCGTTCCAACATACACCTTCTTTTATGTTCTTATTAAAATAATTATCAAAGTGTTATAAATCCCAAACCCTAACCCTAAACACTAGGAATTTTATAACATTTAATACATTTTTGTAACTCTTTTAATTGTTTATTAAAATCATTTAATAAAGTGTTATAACCCTAAAACCTAAACACTAAGCATTTTATAACACTTTAACAAGAGTTTTGTAACTTTTATTTAAGTGCTTATTCAAATCATTTACTAAAGTGTTATAAACCCTAAACGCTAAACCGTAAAGCACAAACCCCAAACCATAAACCCTATACCCTAAATGCCAAACCCTAAACCCTAAACCCTAACCCTAAATAATAAACCCTAAACCTTATAAAATAAACCATAACCCTAAGCATTTTATAACATTTTTAAAAGCATTTTGTAAAATTTATTTAAGTGTTTATTAGAAGGATTTACTAAATTGTTATAAACCTTAAACCATAAACCCTAAAACCTAAACCCCAAAACCTAAAACCTAAGCCCTAAACCCGAAGCCCTAAACCCTAA
>APFE031423457.1:0-23406 GCA_000404065.3 Pinus taeda
ATTAGATTTAAGATTTATGTTTTAGGCTATAGTATTTTGGGAGGGAGGGAGGAAGGAAGTGATTTTCTATAACAAAGAGAGAGATTGGAGGGGAATGGTAGACATAGTGACAAAAAGAGAGTGAAAGACTTAAGGATATGTCAGGGTGGTGGGAATGAGAGAAAGAAAGAGAGAGAAAAAAGAGGGAAAGGGACAAAAAAAGATTAAGTGAGAGAGAGAGAGAGAGAGAGAGAGGAGTGGAAGAAACATAGAGGAAGGTTTAGAGAAAGAGGTAAAGATAAAAAGAGAGAGAGCAGGGTAGAAAGAGAGAGGACTATTCAAATAGACATAGAGATAGATATTGGGGGATAGAGAGAGTGAGGGAGACAGAGATAGTGAGGGAGACAAAGACGATGAGAGAGAGAATATGAGAGACATGGAGAATGAGATGCGGGGAGAGTGAGAGATAAAGGAAGAGAGAAGGAGAGAGGGAGAGGGAGAGTGAGGGAGAGAGTAAGATTTGGAGCTAGAGACAAAAGAAATACAGAGAGAGTAGGATGGAGGGAGGGAGAAAGAGAGGTGTGTGTGTGTGTGAGAAAGAGAGAGAGAGAGAACAAGTTAGAATGGATAAATTGAGTAAGAGAGATATTTAAAGAGGGAGAGAGAGTGAGAGATAGAGAGAGAGGGAGCCAGAGTGAGACAGGGAGAGAAAGAGAGAAACAGGAAGATAAGGTGAGAGAGAGGTAGAGAATGAGAAAGAAAGAGAGAGATAGAGAGAGAGAGAGATAAATGGAGAGAGGGAGGGTAAAATATAGGAGGAGAGATGGAGGAAGAGAGAGGAAAGGAGAGAGGGAGTGAGCAGGAGAGAGGGAGAGAGAGAGAGAGAGAGAGAGGGGAAGAAAAGGAGTGAGAGGGTAAGATATTTAATGAGAGGGAGTGAGAAGGATACAATGTGAAAGAGAGATTGAGAGAGATAAACATTGTTAGACAATGGGAGAAAGAGATAGAAAGAGCGAGTGAGAGAGAGAGAAAGAGGGAGGTAGAAAAGAAGAGATAGTGATAAAAAAAGATGTAGAAATATAGGGAGGGAAAGTGAAATAATGATAGAGTTGGGGAGAGAGATGGAAGGAGAGAGGAATTCAACAACAAAGAGAGAGAGAGAGCGCCCTTCATAGAGAGAGGAAGATAATAATTAGAGGTTGAGATATTGACAAATAGAGAAAATAAAGTCTTAGAGAAAAAGTGAGAAAGAGAGAGAGAGATAGATCCAGAGAGAAGATTTATAGAGAGTAAGTGAGAGAGAGGAACAAAGGGAGGGAATTAGAGAGGGATTAGTTTGCCTAAGCGACTTTCCTTATCAATATATTCATACATACATTTCATTTATTTATTATTTGGATTAATATTATCATTTGTGTTTTCTGAAAAATGGATTTTATCAGCTAGCATCTGTCATTCTTGCCAATGAATATGTATTTCTTGACTTTCGTTAAGAGATCCATGAATTAATGCTCATGCCCTTCCAACTTAATGTTAAATTTTGGATTCGTTTAGGCTTCAAATTTTTATTTGATTTGCACTTACATCATCATCCCTTTTCTATTGGTATTGAAGCTAAATGAAGACTGTCAATTATATTAAGGTTGTAATATTAATTGAAATGCACATAACCAAAATCAAAGGACTAAAAAATGCTAGAAAAGGCTTGCGCTAAGATTAAGTAAAGTACTACTTACTAAGTATCAAAGCCTTCCCCTTAAATTCAAATTCCAATTCAAGGCTAAACATTCCAAATTTGCAAAGATGTGAAGAGAATTTTAAAACGCATCTCAATATTTTTGGTGAAAAAACCAAACTTATTTGCACCAGAATTTCATAAAAAGAATCCAAGTTTCTTGGGGAGAAAACCAAACTTCTTTTCACCGGAATTTCAAGAAAATTTCAACAAAAGCATCCACGTTTCTTCGGGAGAAAAACAAACTTCTTTTCACCGGAATTTCAAGAAAAGCATCACACCTTTTTATTATAGACGTTGTTATGTACGTTGTCGTAAACTGTGATCCGCTCCTCCTTTAACCGATACGCCTGGAATCTTTATGCATAAGAACTTCAAAAAAAGCGTGTCTAAAGTTGTTGTTATAGACGTTGTAGTAAAGTGTGATCCGCTTCACTTTAACGGATCACATATTTTTTGAGATAAAGGAGCCCTGGCTGGGAATCTTTATGTCATTTTGAAATAGATAATGTTATTGTGCGGTGCATATATATGGGTAAGTTCAAGAAAACAGTTCGAAGTCTTTTTGTTGACATCTTCCTCTTCTATCTATCATCTCTATTTTCTCATCTCTATTTGCTCTTCTGAAACCCCAGAGAAAACACTTCCTCTTCTATCTATCACCTGTATCCAATCGTGTGGTCCATACTGACCTTCGTCCATTTGTTTGTCTTCCTTTCACATCACAGCCTTTCATTGTTTGGGAAAAGCTGATGGGCACTTGGAGTACCATCTCCATATTCCTAAACTAACATTTAACTCCTTTGCAATGCCTCCTTCCTCATTCTTTTTATCAATGGCGGAAGATGAGCCTTGAGGAAACTGAGACGTCGATTTAATCGTATTTATGTGCAGACGGTAGCCACGGAGATCGACTGGCGCACGACCAGGAAATCAAAATTAGCTTACAATATTGATACTATTGTTTCCAGAAGCTCAATATTTCTGAGATACAATTCTTCAAGGGTTGGTCTGTGCACGAGAAGGAAAGATCTTCGAATTTCTAGCAGCTGTGACGATTCCTATGAGATACAGGCGTGCCATATGATACTCAAAGCACAGTGTCTTGATTCAGGGTTAACTGTTCATATAACGCTTCGTTGAGCACAAGTTGGGGTTCCGACCAATTTCCACTCAAAAATTGACACCAAATCACCACACCAGGGTTGGTACTTTGACTGCAAAATTCGTCATCAACAACGGCCGCCGTCTAGCACTCAAATAAACCAAGATTTGCTCAGTTGCGTGTGCCCAGTAACCCAATTCGGGTACTTACCCGGACGATTTCGATCTTGCAGCTAAGAGTGCCCGTTGGGAATTAAAAAAATCTCTATATCAAGAAAAGGTGCGTTCTCTGGTTATTTTCTGTACTGATTTAAATAATTATTTACCTCGCAGTTAGTCATATTTATGTGCCATGTACTGATCTCTTTTCCGCCATAGTAAACCACGATGGTTTATTTTTTTTTTCCGCCATAGTAAACCATGATGGTTTATGTTTAATGACAGAGATGGCTTCGAATTCGTGGAACTCACCCTGCTCTGCCTTCAAACTCAGAGTGTGTATTTGTGCCGTATTTTCCTCCGGAAGAACCTAAAAAATTTGCCAATATTCACAAGATCTTCAGAGCAAGCAACGTATCCAAACTACTCAACGATTTGGAGCCCCATCAACGGGAGCACGATTTGAATTCTCTGGCATATGAAGCCGAAGCTCGCTTGAAAGATCCCGTTTATCGGTGCGTTGAGCGATCTCCACGCTGCAGAGATAGGTGCAACAGCTACAGAAGGAACTGGTGGCTGCCCACGTGGATCTCCTTCGGTACACCTCTGCAGCGGAGCGTGTTCTTAATCCACATAGTCCAGGCTCGACGATGCCAGCTTATTCCAGAGTTGTCATGATTCATGCGGCAGCTGTGGAACAACAACGGAAAAATTTGATGGAATTCCCTAATTCTAGAGGAGAGTTACAGCTGAATAAAAATCAGCTTCTGAAATTGGCCTTGAGAATCATGCCTATGCACTGCGTTCTTCAGCCAGGCATGCAAGAGACAGCGGTAGCGGCAACAGCCCAAGGAATTTTTTGTACAGCCATGACAGGTATTTATTTTATATTCATATTCATATTTATGATTTATTATTTGGTTTTGACCAAGAGGATCAGGCAGAAGGGATGCATGGATGGTATCTCATACCGCCATTACAGTTATTTATTTTATATTCATATATTTTTTATTTATGCTTTCATCAATGTTAATGTTTTTAAACTTTTATGTTTTGTTATTGCTCCCTCCGTTTCATTAATCTTCTTTTCCTGTCTTCGATCTTATTAATTTCTTTTCGGTTTCTTTGTTGTCAGGAGGCAATCTCATTATTTCCTCTTACTTTTTGTTTATTTCTTTCTTCTTGATCTGCTTTTGGTCCTAAAGGCTTTTGATTTTCTTGCTTTATTTGGTTTGATGGTAATGTTCTTTCTATAAAATATTGAAATATTGTTAATTTTTTTTTGTCATAAAACCTCATAATATCTAACTCTTTAGATCCCTTTGTTCTCATAATATTTAAACCTTCGGATCTTTTTGCTCTGTTCTAGATGAAAACAGGGTTAGTTCTTTGTCATAAAGCATCATAACATAGGACAGCTTTTCCAAGTCACAATGTATGAAGCTTCAAATCTATATCATTCCCTATTTCACACTTTAAGTTGTTTTTGAACTCTTTCAATATTGCATTTTCTTCTGAATTGATGAATCCTTCTACCACTTTTAAAAGCTTTTGGACTCTTCCACATATCTTGACTATCTCCTTCAACTTGTTAAGAGGTAGTTGCTTCTCACTATTCTCATCCATAGGGTAGAATTCTCTTTTTACTCCACTTATTTATCTGTCAACCTCAATTTACTTATTTTAAATTATTTTCTTACATTTAAGTATTTCAAATTTTTATATACACAAATTTTTTATTTTATTTTTTAATATTTGATTTTCTTATTTTAAATATTTAATTTATTCAATAAATATTTATGTTAAATTATAAAACTAATATAATATATTTAAAGGTATTTTTTTATATCCTATGGTATTTGATTTATATCATTTATATTTATATCGTTATCGGTGAATGAGTTTTTCACTTAATTATTGTACTCGAATTGTTGAGTTATATTTATATTTGTATAATTATTTATTGATTTGAAATTATATAGGAATATTTTTGTAAATTGAATGTTTTGATTTATAATTTATTATTTATAATGTGAAATGATATCTTTGTACTATTTTATTGTATGTAATTATTTATTTTTTGGAAAATGGATGATATAAAAGAATTGATTTATGAGTAGAATTTTATTTTTATTTTTATAAGATATGTGAAATGGATGTGTTTGTTTATTTAAATGTGAAAAGAGGCTTGATTTTTCTTTTAAATGTACCCATAAATTGTATTTTTTTATAACATGATATATTTGTTAGATGACATGACATTGATACTTATCTATAGACATTGTTTTTCATTTAAAATGATATGTATATGTTGGTGTATTTTATGTGTTTGTTTTTAAATGAAAGCAATTTTTGTTTGTTTATGTGATACGATGGTGGTTATTTTGCTAATTAGATAATATGATTGCATTGAAAGATAATAAGATATTGACAATTTTGTAAATTAATTTCAGGTTTAGGTTTTATGATTGAGGGTTTATAAAACTTTAGTAAATTCTTTTAATAAGCACTTAAAAAAAGTTATAGAATGCTTAGATTTTAGGGTTTAGGGTTTATAACACTTGAGTAAATGTTTTTAACGAACACTTAAATAAGAGTTACAAAAAACTTGTTAAAATGTTATAAAATTCTTAGTGTTTAGGGTTTAGCGTTTATATTTTATAACGATTTAGTAATTCCTTTTAATGAATAATTAAAAAATTGTTTAAAAAACACTTGTTAAAATATTATAAAATGCTTAGGTTTCAAGGTTTAGGGTTTAGGTTTTAGTGTTTATAGCATTTTAGTAAATGCTTTTAATAAACAATTAGAAAAAAGGTACAAAACACTTGTTGAAATGTTATAAAATTCTTAGGCTTTAGAAATTTGTAAAATGCTTAGGGTTTAGCGTGAAGGGTTTATACCACTTTAGAAAATTATTTTAATAAACACTTAAAAAAAATTACAAAACATCTTTTAAAATGTCCTAAAATTCTTAGGTTTTCTGGTTTAGGGATTAATGTTTAGGGTTTATAACACTTCAAAGTTTTTACAAAAGACTTTTTAAAATGTTATAAAATGCTTAGGATTTAGGGTATTGGTTTAATAGTTGAGGGTTTAAAATGTTACAAAATTCTTAGGGTCTAGGTTTTCTAGTTTAGGGTTTAAGTTTTTTTTAAATGCTTAGGGTTTGGGGTTTAAAATGTTATAAAATGCTTAGGGTTTAGGGTATTGGGTTAATAGTTGAGGGTTTAGAATGTTACAAAATTCTTAGGGTCTAGGTTTTAGGGTTTAAGGTTTTAAATTTTTTAAAATTCTTAGGGTTTGGGGTTTGGTATTTAGGGTTTACTGTTTAAAATGTTATAAAATTCTTAGGGTTTAAGGTTTAGGGTTTATCACACTTTGCTAAAATTGGAAACCAGGGTAAAACTTCATGTGGGTCATCTTATTCATGGTTGATAATATTTTTATTAGATTCCTCTCGTCGCGAGGTGTAGGATTGATATAAATATTGTCCGATTCCGATAAGTATTCATGGAGATATGAATTTATTTTGATTATGGAATTATTATCAAGCCGACCTACAACTCATGTAGGCTTAGAAGCCCAACAGTCACATCTATTCACCCACCAACGTTGTGTATAAATATAAGAGGACTTTTCCTCATTTTTATTCACTCATCTCATCACATCTCTCTCTCTCTCTAGTGCGCAGATATGAGTCTCTTCTCTACTGTACTGAAATGGGTCTCTCTCTCTCACACATGTGAAGCCGGAACCTGCTGAATTTGAAGCTGCAACTGCAGAAGTAAAGATTGACTTGCGAGGCCTAGAATATCTCCTCTTTGGAACTGTGGTGTAGGTTCATCTAAACCTCCTCTGAAGGCCGCAACATTTGGTGGTGGAATGAAGTCAATCCGATGAACGGATTGCAAGATATCGACTGCCCTAGTTTGAAGCCAGAAACTGCTAAAACTGACGCTGCAACTGCAGAAGTAAAGATCGACTTGCGAGGCCTAGAAGATCTCCTCTTTGGAACTACGATGTAGGTTCATCTGAACCTCCTACGAAAGCTGCAACTTTTGGTGGTGGAATGAAGTCAATCCGATGAACGGTTTGCAAGATATCGACTGCCCTAGTTTGAAGTCGGAAACTGTTGAAACTGACGATGCAACTGCAGAAGTAAAGATTGACTTGCGAGGCCTAGAAGAAATCCTCTTTGGAACTACACTGTAGACTCATCTAAACCTCCTCTAGAAGCCAAAACTTTTGGTGGTCGAATGAAGTCAATCCGACAGTCGGTTTGTGAGATATCGTCTGCCCTAGTTTGATAATGAAGTCGCTAATGCTGATGCTACTGATCTAGGGTTTGCTACTGTTGATATGAATCAGATTTATTGTACTATTTCTCTTTGCTGAATTATTGAAGATAAAAGAAGATTTGATAAAAGTGTTTCCCCACACATTGTGGGGTTTGTCCCTGGCTAGCCACCACATCTTGTGTCTCTTGTCTTGGCTTGTTTTCTGTCGATCATTTAATGTTCTATCTACACTTTACTTTATGTACATGTGATTGCTAATCTGTGGAATATAATAAGGAAAAGAAGCAAACTATTATAAGCATAGAACGTACCATAACTTAACATGGTATCAGAGCTAAGGTGAAGACAAAGCCTGAGCAAGAGCAAGAACATCATCAAAGAGAAGATTGGCAAGGCTATCCTAAAAGAACTATGGGGTCCTCAACACTCTTTCCTGCTGAAGACAAGCTCTGTGAGAAGCTAACTATCACAGATGGAAGATGTCTATTGATCTAACCCTTGAGAATCGAGTGTTGGATCATGTGAGGCGCAATATTGTTGAGCCTCCATCAAATGCATCCGCTGCTGCCTAGAACAAATGGAAAAATGGAGAAGTCAAAACAATAGAAAGGACTCACACCAGGACGATGATCAAAATCCCTCTGACGACAAATCAGAGGAATGACAAATTCAATAGCAAAGGTAAGAGGAGTGCTAGGGATCGAGGAAGAGGACAACCATTCAAGAAGGCTAGAAAGTCCAGGATAAATTAAATGCACCTGACCTCAAAAAGAACCTAGTGTCCATCTCAGGAACGGAAGACAAAAGCTACAAGGTTACCTTCAACGATGGCAAGGTATGTATAAGGAAAAATAGTGCTAAAGATGGCTTTACTCTTGGGTTTAGTGTTGATTCATTATATCAGGTCGATGGAAGTCTACTAGGTGTCATGTCTTATGACACATCTCTTTAGTCCGAACTTTGGCATCGGAGGTTTTCCCACCTTCATTACAAAGCTTTACCCGATGTAAGATAGATGATAACAGGGATGCCTGAATTCCAAGTAGAGAAAGAAGGTGTATGTCCGGGATGTGTCGAAGGAAAGCTCAAAAGGGGACCAATCCCCTCAAGCCAAAGCAAGACCTCCGATATATTAGAGTTGGTTCACTGAGGCATACCTAAGGTTGACATTAAGAGGGAGACTACTACACCACATACTACTGAGCAGAATGGTGTGGTGGAAAGGAAGAACCGCACGATTGTGGAAGCTGACCTGGCCATGCCACATGATTAAAGACTTCCGAAGTTTCTATGGGTTGAAAGTATAATCACCGTCGTATATGTAAAAAATTGATGCCCTCATTAAGCATTGGGTTCCAAGATTCCTGGAGAAAAGTTCATCGCAAGGTGAACAATCTTTCGACTTTGAGGAGCTCTCAAGAAGCCGACACCAGGGAACCGAAAGAAAAGGTTGATGAATCAATGCCTTATGTAGAAGAACCCATGGATCTGATAGACTCTCATCCACATGAGCCTTCCTCTTCTAGGAAGAGGCCTTCATGGCTTAGGTGGATACTTGATGATGTTGAAGGACATGCTGCACCCTAAGGAACCTTTCGTCAAAGTAAGAAGCTTAATAGGTATAAGGGATACCTGACTATCATGAGCACGATCATACAAAATGAGCCTTCATCATTCTCAGGTGTCGTCAAGCATTAAGTATGGAAGGATGCTATGACCATAGAGTATGACTCTATTATGGAGAATTATGTCTGGGAAGTAGTTCCCAGACCTCAGACAATACATTTTTTACTTCCAAATGGCTTTACAAGATAAAGCATGCAACAGATGGAAGTATGGAAAAGTATAAGGATCATTTTGTTGTTCATTGTTTCTCCTAGAAGGAAGGTATAGACTATGATGTGATATTTGCACTTTTTGCTAGATATACAACCATCTGCTTGATCATAGCTCTTGTCGCTTCACAAGGATGGAACCTACATCTGATGGATTTCAAGACTGCATTCTTACACGGCTCGATCAAAGAAGAGGTCTACATGGAGCAACCCGAAGGATTTGAAATTTATGATCAAAAATCTCATGTATGCAGGTTGAAGAAGGCTCTCTATGGGCTGAAGCAAGCACTCGAGCATGGTATGAGAGGATCAACAGCTAATTGATGAAGCTGGGATTCACTAGGAGTGAAGCCGATCCTAACCTTTACTTCAAGGTTGAATATGACAAGCCTCTCATACTGGTGTTGTATATGGATGACCTCCTTCTAATAGGTGAAGACCCTCTCATTCACAAATGTAAGAGGGAGTTGGCTTCTGAATTTGAAATGAACGACCAAGGACTTGAAGTGTGGTAGAAACCAAGGGAAATTTTCCTATCTGAAGGAAAATATGTGGTAAAGATATTGGAAAGATTCGGTATGATGGACTGCAAGCCTGTGACTACCTCGAGGATCTTAACCTTTAGAAGTTATATGGTAGTGATGTCGAACCAAATTTGGGAAATGCCTCTGAGTTTCATAAACTCATTCGCATTGATGTTCTTGGCGAACCTCCATCCAAACATATGTTTTGAAGTTAGCATAGTGAGCTCATATTCGGTTGAGCCTCACTAGATTGATGCCAAGAATCTTCTGAGATATCTTCGTGGTACAATGGGTTAAGATACACTGCCGGAGATGTGAGACTACTTGGATATACTGATGCTAATTGGGCAGGCAGTGTGGTGGACTGTAAGAGAACTTCCGGGTGCTGTTTCACCTTGGGATCTACTTCTGTATCTTGGATGATTAGGAAGTAGAAGTTGGTAGTTTTTGAGCATAGCCGAAGCAGGATATATTGTTGCTAGCATGACCTCGTGTGAGGTAGTCTGGTTGCGAAAGCTCTTCAGTGAGTTGTTTAGAATTACATTGGATACCACTGTGATGAGCAAGGAGGCTCCATCACATTAAGATGATGTACATGTTGATACACCTTATCAAAGCCCCAAGGAAAGATCTAATCTGTGATTTTCCCAAATTACTTGGAGTCAGCAAGAAACACTTGTACAAGGGTCCTGCATGTTGCATTCATTGAGCTCTGGGAGCTCTGAGGGCATGCTGTTATTACTGGAGCAACAAACGACCACAGGGTGACTCACCCTCCCCTGGTTGGTGTGCACTGGAACAAGATGAATCGCTCTCTTGTGGAACAAGATGATTTTCTCTCTTGTGGAATAGGATGATTCGCTCTCTTGTGTAGCAGGATTATTAGTTCTCCTGTGAGGCCTGGATTGATGTGTTCTCCATGGAAGCCTGGATTGATGTGTTCAACTTGGCGATTGTAGTAGGAGTTGTACCATACAATGACGATGACTTCGGGTTGGTTGAGACTGGTCTGGGACCAATGGTACATACTCCGAGACTGACTTCATGTCAGTGCAGTACTGGTCTGGGACCAGTGAGAGTGGTACATACTATGACGCTGACTTCGGGTCGGTTAAGACTGGTCTGGGACCAGTGGTACATACTCTGAGACTGACTTTGTGTCAGTGCAATACTAGTCTGGGACCAGTGAGAGTGGTACATACTATGACGCTGACTTCGGGTCGGTTGAGACTAGTCTGGGACCAGTGGTACACTCTCTGAAACTGCGATACTAGTCTGGGACCAGTGGTAGGAGTGGTACTTACTTTGAAGCTGACTTCGAGTCAGCTGAGACTGGTCTGGGACCAGTGGTACGCACTTTGATTGATGCAGGATTGATGTGTTCTCCTGTGAGGACAGGATTGATTAGTTCTCCTGTCGAGGCATCCTACCCATGCAGTCTAGGACTCATGGGAAGTACCTCTCATCTGATCAATGAGTAGGGAAATGAAGTTAGGGACCATATTAGTACCAATGGACGCATCGTTGTATCTACCGTACTCCCTATACTAGGATGACCTCCATTGGTCTAGGATCAATGATACTGGTATGGGACCAGTGGTAGGAGTTGTACCATACTATGACGCTAACTTCGGGTCGGTTGAGACTATTTTGGGACGAGTGGTACATACTTTGAGACTGACTTTGTGTCAGTGCAGTACTGGTCTGGGACCAGTGAGAGTGGTACATATGACACTGACTTTGGATCGGTTGAGACTAGTCTAGGAGAAGTGGTACACTCTCTGAGACTACGATACTGGTCTAGGACTAGTGGTAGGAGCGGTACTTACTATGAAGCTGACTTCGGGTCAGCTGAGACTGGTCTGGGACCAGTGGTATGCAGTCTGAGATTGACTTTGAGTCAGTGGAGGATGATACTGGTTTAGGACCAGTGGAGTTGTACTCACTATGACGCTAACTTCCGGTTGGTTGAGATTGGTCTGGGACGAGTGGTACGTACTTTGAGACTAACTTTTATTTAGCATGATACATCCTCGATCATTTCTTCTTCTTCATAATTTGGACAAAAGTAGAGCAGAACAGAACAATGCAAGAGCAGAGAAAAATAGAGAAAAACAATACAGATCAGTACATGGTAGAACAAGTCAAAGCAGATCAAGCAGAATTGAGCAGAGCAGGGCAAGGGTCAGGCTATACAGGGCAGTGCATTTCATGGATGAATAGTGATGACTGATAGACAAATTGCAGATGAAGTTCTCCATGGTTGAGAGGGAGTGTTAAAATTGGCAACCAGGGAAAAACTTCATGTGGGTCATCTTATTTATGGCTGATAATATTTTTATCAGATTCCTCTCGTCGATAGGTGTAGGATTGATATAAAGATCATCCGATTCCAAAAAGTATTCATGGAGAAATGAATTTATTTTGATTATGGAATTATTATCAAGCCGACCTACAACTCATGTAGGCTCAGAATCCCAATAGTCGCATCTATTCACCCACCAACGTTGTGTATAAATATAAGAGGACTTTTCCCCATTTGGACTCACTCATCTCATCACATCTCTCTCTCTCTACTGCGCATATATGAGTCTCTTCTCTACTGCACTGAAATGGGTCTCTCTCTCTCACACATGTGAAGCCGAAAGTTGTTGAATTTGAAGCTGCAACTGCAGAAGTAAAGATTGACTTACGAGGCCTAGAAGATCTCCTCTTTGCAACTACACTATAGTTTCATATGAACCTCCTCTGAAAGCCACACCTTTTGGTGGTGGAATGAAGTCAATCTGACGAACGGTTTGCAAGATATCGACTACCCTAGTTTGAAGCCGGAAACTGCTGAAATTGACACTGCAACTGTAGAAGTAAAGATTGACGTACGATGCCTAGAATATCTCCTCTTTGGAACTGTGTTGTAGGTTCGTTTGAACCTCCTCTGAAAGCCGCAACTTTTGGTGGTGGAATGAAGTCAATTCGATGAACGGTTTCCAAGATATCGACTGCCCTAGTTTGAAGTCGGAAACTACTGAAACTGACGCTGCAACTGCAGAAGTAGAGATTGACTTGCGAGACCTAGAAGATCTCCTCTTTGGAACTATGCTGTAGATTCATCTGAACCTCCTCTAGAAGCCAAAACTTTTGGTGGTGGAATGAAGTCAATCCGACGGTCGATTTGTGAGATATCGTCTTCCCTAGTTTGATAATGAAGCCGCTAATGTTGATGGTGCTGATCTAGGGTTTGCTACTGCTGATATGAATCAGATTTATTGTACTATTTCTCTATGCTAAATTATTGAAGATAAAAGAAGATTTTATCAAAGGGTTTCCCCACACATTGTGGGGTTTGTCCCTGGCTAGCCGCCACATCTTGTGTCTCTTATCTTGGCTTGTTTTCTATCAATCATTTAATGTTCTATCTGCACTTTACTTTATGTACATGTGATTGCTAATCTGTGGAATATAATAAGAAAAAGAATTAAAATCTTATAAGCATAAAACATACCATAACTTAACACACTTTAGTAAATATTATTAGGATTTAGGGTCTGGGATATAGGGTTTAGGTCTTATAACACTTTATTCAATTCTTTTAAGGTTTAGGGTTTAGGTTTAGGTTAAGGTACTAAAAAAAGTTATGAAACACTTTAAAATGTTATAAAATGCTTATATTCTAGGGTTTAGTGTTTATAACACTTAAGTAAATTATTTTAATAAAAACTTAAAGAAAGTCTACAAACACTTGTTAAAATGTTATAAAATGCTTAGGGTTTAGACTTTAGTAATTAGGGTTTAGGGTTTAAAATGTGATAAAATGTTGAGTGTTTAGGGTTTAAAGTTTATAAAAATTAATAAGTTCTGTTAATAAACACTTTAAAAAAAGTTATAAAACACTTTTTAAAATGTTATAAAATGCTTAAGGTTTAAGGTTTAGGGTTCAAGGTTTAAAATGTTACAAAATCCTTTGGGTTTAGGTTTTATAACACTTTAGTAAATTCTTTGAATAAACACAAACAAAATTTACAATACTCTTGTCAAGATCTTATAAAATTCTTAGTGTTTTGTGCTTAGAAAGTTATATAATTCTTAGGGGTTATGGTTTAGGGTTTATAACGCTTTAGTAAATTCACACCTAAAATGTGATAAAATGCTTACTTTTTAGGGTTTAAAATGTTATAAAATGCTTAAGGTTTAGGGTTTATAATACCATAGTAAATGATTTTAAGAAACACTTAAATATATATATACAAAACACTTTTTAAATTGTCATAAAATGCTTATAGTTTAGGGATGGTGTTTATGGTTTATAACACTTCAATAAATTCTTTTAATAAGCACTTAAAAAAAGTTACAAAATTCTTGTTAAAAGTAAAATTCTAAGGGTTTAGGGTTTAAAATCTTATAAAGTGTTTAGGGTTTAGGGTTTAGTATTGAAATTTTATAAAATTCTTAGGTTTTAGGGTTTATAACTTTTTTGTAAATGCTTTTAATAAAAAATTTAAAAAAGTTATAAAAAACTTTTTAAAATGTTATAAAATTCCTTTGGGTTTAGGGTTTATAACACTTTAGTAAATGCTTTTAATAAACACTTCAAAAAAAGTTATAAAACATGCGTTACAATGTTATAAAATTATTAGGGTTTAGGGTTTTAAATGTTATAAAATGATTAGGGTTTAGGTTTTATGGTTTAGGATTTAGGATTTGACATCTTACAAAATTCTTAGGGTTCAGGGTTTAGCAGTTAGGTTTTATAACACTTTTGCAAATGCTTTTAATAAGCACCGTAGAAAAAGTTATAAAATGATTTTTAAATTGTTATAAAATTCTTCGGGTTTTAAACACTTTTAAAATGCTAAGTTAAAATTCTTTTATAACACTTAAGTAAATGCTTTTAATAATCACTTAAAAGAAAGTTAGAAAACACTTTTTAAAATGGTATAAAATGCTAGGGGTTTACAGTATAGGGTTTAGGGTTTAGGGTTTAAAATGTTATAAAATGGTTAGTGTTTACGGGTTAGGGTTTAGGGTTTAGTGTTTATAGTTTATGGTTTCAAACACTTGACTAAATTATTTTAATAAACACTTTAAAAAAGTTACAGAACAATTTTTAAAATGTTATAAAATGCCTAGGTTTTAAGGTTTAGCATTTAGGGTTTATAACACTTTAGTAAATTCTTTTAATAAAAACTTAAAGAAAGTTACAAAATGCTTGTTAAAAAGTTATAAATACTTATGTTTTATGGTTTATAACAATTTAGTAAGTTATTCTAATAAAAATTTCAAAAAAGTTACAAAAGGAATTTTAAAATATTATAAGATGCTTAGGGTTTAGGGTTGACAATTTAGGACTTATAAAACTTTAATAAATGCTTTTAATAAACACTTATAAAAAGGTTACAAAATTCTTGTTAAATTGTTATAAAACTTTTAGCATTTAAGGTTTAGTGTTTAGCGTTTTAAATGTTATAAAATTCTTACGGTTTAGGGTTTAGGGTTTGTAACAGTTTAGTAAATGTTTTTAATAAGGATTTAAATAAAAGTTACAAAATTCTTGTTAAAATGTTATAAAATTCTTGGGGTTGAGTGTTTACGATTTATTGGTTAGGGTTTATAACACTTTAGTAAATGATTTTCATAAACACTTAAAAAAAAATTACAAAACACTTTTTAAAATGTTATAAAATTATTAGGGTTTATGGTTTACATTTTATAACACTTTAGTAAATGATTTCGATAAACACTTAAAAAAAGTTAGAGAATGCTTTTTAAAAAGTTTTAAAATGCTTATTGTGTAGGGTTTAGGGTTTAGGGATTAGGGATTATAAAACATTAGTAAAGTATTTTAATAAACAATTAAAAAAAGTCAGAAAAGACTTGTTAAAATGTTATAAAATTATTAGGGTTTAAGGTTTAGGGTTTCAAATGTTATGGAATGCTTACGGGTTAAGGTTTATGGTTTAGGTTTTACAACACTTTAGTAAATTCTTTTAATAAATACTTAAAAAAAGTTAGAAAACACTTCTTAAAATGTTATAAAGAACTTAGTTTCCAAAATGAAATAAAAAGAATTGTATTTATGGTTTAGGGTTTAGGGCTTAGGGTTTAAAATGTTATAAAATTCTTAGAGTTTATGGTTTATGGTTTAGGTTTTAGGGTTTATTTTTTAGGGTTGATAACAATTTAGTAAATTCTTATAATAAGCACTTAAAAAAAGTTACAAAACACTTTTTAAAATGTTATAAAATGCTTAGGATTTAGGGTTTAGGGTTTAGGGTTTAGTTTTTAGAGTTTATAACAATTTAGTACATTCTTTTTATAAACACTTAAAGGTTTATGGTTCAGTGTTTATGGTTTATAACACTTCAGTAAACTATTTTAATAATAACTTTTGAAAAGTTACAAAAATATTTTTAAAATGTTATACAATGCTTAGGGTTTAGGGTTTATAGTTTAGGGTCTATAACACTTTAGTAAATTATTTTAATAAACACGTAAAAAAGGTTACATAATTCTTGTTAAAATATTATAAAATGCTTAGACTTTAAGGTTTTGTTGATGCCCCGAAAATCGCTGCGTCAACATTGGGGGATAACCACCCGGTCTGGACCTTAATACAACTCCTTTTCCATTTGGGATGGTGGCTCTGACTAGATATAATGGGACCAGTTTCCCAGTCATGAATAAAAGGGGTGGATGAGTGATTGGTTTTATAATAAGTGATAATGAATGGAAGACTTAATCTATAAACGAAAACACAAATGATTATTCTATCCCAGGAAGCTTCTATTCCTAATTGCAACGTTTGATGATCTGTGTTCGTTAATAGGCATATAGATGACACTATTCAATAAACAAAGACATTCATTTAAATAATAATTGCTTCGTTCAAATAGTTGAACGAAGTAATTGATAAAACATTGTTACACTTCTCTTTTTATATTAATGATACATGTATGATTAGAAGAATACCAAACTGTAAACATCCAGTAGTGGAAAGTAGAAATACTGTTGTTAAAACACATGCATATATTCAATAATAGCAAGAATGATCAAATAACAATTCACATAAAAAGAATGAATTCAGACATAGATAATAGTACCATATGAGATGAAAATCTTTCCCAACATCAATTGCAATTCGAATTCCTTCTTCTGACTCATAAATAATTTTAAATAAAGGAAGTAGCGCACATCCACATAAAAGCTTCATTATCAAAATTGGAATAATTGGTCCAGTTTTCATAAAAGAATATGCCTGAAGTACAGTAGTGCAACTTCAGGCTTAAGTCGTATACAAAAAATTACGACCCTTTCTAAATACATGAAAGGGTCTATAAATACTAAACTGAACTAACAAACTACAAAATTAAAATGCTACTAAATTGGTATAACTCAATCTTGAATATCTCCCCCACAGTAATCTGGTAGTCGGCAGCATGATTCATCACTCTGGTTGTTTTCCTTTTGACCTGAGTTGGCATATCGCCAGCATTGGTTCCACTTCTTGAGGGCGGCTGAGATGAGAATTGATTTGAGCAGCATAGGTGGCATCGTGTATATCAGGAATGATACACCCGATTGCATCCATTAAGCACTTGAGGGCGGCTCTCTGGCTGTATGGTTTTTCTAGGAACAACCAATAGGTGTCCCAAGTTAAACTTTTAATCCCTGTGATTAATCTCCCATTCTTTTCTAGCTCTTGGTAACATGATTGCTCCGATGTTTTGGTTGATAGTAATTTACCTAGTATACATTGAGAGATCATGTTATATAAATAGAGAGTATTGTTAATCAAATCAATCAAATTGTTCGTTGATAATTTTCATCTAGAAACTGCTCTCTCTGCCTTCATTAATTGGGACTGCCACTCCATGAATAGAATTTCTTTATTGGATTCTAAGATTTTAGGCAAGTTCGCTGTCTGTCCCTCATTAGTGTCCTTCCAAGTAAGAAAATCCGTTAAGGTCTCATCGGCTTGCTCTAAGTCCTGTCTGGCATCAACTGATTTATCTATTATAGATGTTGTTATGTCACACAGAGGTTCAACTTGGGCAATTTTATGACACAATAATATTATTTGTGTTATTAGAGCCTTATTAATCCGTATTGCCTCTACTCTGAAATCAGCAGGCTAGGGAAGACTCTTGAACTTCTCTACTTGAGCTGATAATTGAGCAATTTGTTCATCTTTTGTTTTTACCATCTGTTCATTCATTGTCTTCAATTTTGCTAATGCCTCCGATAATTCTTTTTGTCTCTGAATTGCACCCGAATCTGCCCTTTGTTTCACTTCATGCAATTGTTTGTTCAGTTTGTTATTTAACTGTTGCTGTGTGGACAATTGTTGTTGTAGTTGTTCTGCTTTCTGTTGTGCCTCTGATAGCTGTGGTTTTAATGAAGCGATCGCCTGGTCCTTTTCTCTTAACAAATTTCTCACCTCCGATGCCTTGTCGATGGTGGACGCTGATTAGGCTCCAACATATTGGGACAACTTTGTCAGGTCATCGGAAGAATTGAATTCTTCCTTCCAAACTACATTGGCTGTTACTGTTTGTTCAGGGAACAGGGAAGGTTGATCAATCCTTCTCATTTTCCACTATCGTTTTATTATAACCCTATGTTTTTGGCTATAGAAGACATCCAATCGAGGAATATCCTCCACCTGCAAAATGATTTGATCTGAAGGATCCTTGGGAATTATTTCTAATTCTATAGTAGGGTGTAGACTGCTGGTTCCTTCACTTGGAACCTCTTTCGATGCTGTGTCTTGTGTATCGGCCGCTTGGATGTATCGACATCCCTTGAGCTCTCAAGATTTCTTATAATTGAATCAAATTTCTGCCATTCCTGGAGCAATCTAGGGTCAATCTAAGTGTCGAAATTCACATCCTTGTTGCTATGCTCCTGCTGCCTTCTCTGTTCCTCCTCACGTATTCTCTCTTGTTATTTCCTTTGTGCTTCTTCATGTTCTTTCCTCTGTGCTTCTTCCTGTTCTTTCCTTCGAAGTTCCTCCTGCTCTCTTCTTTGGACTTCTTCAAAAATTTCTAATGTAGCAAGAGGTTCGTTGGTAAGTTGTTTTTTAGGTTCGCTTGACTCTATCATCGGGGCAGTGGCTAACAAATCTAGAGGCAGAGTTTGCAACCTATCCTCTGTAAGTTTGTTAAATTCAACTAACCCGTCATCGTGGTATCTCATTTTAGCTATCGCTTGCACCTGAAATAGTGACTCGGCCGAGGAGAATAAGTCTTCAAACTCATCTTCTTTATGTTCAAATTTAGTGAGTTTGGCCTGCTCTAAAATATTATAGACGACTTTTTTTGGATCAAAGTGTCTATTAGGAAGAGTGGCGAGCTTTAGTATATTAATCTTTTCCGCCTCTTTCTTTGCATGCTTATAATCATGCAGAGTATAGATGTTATATGCCTAGGGGGGATAATATGGGGTACCAAGGGAGGTACCGAAGGTAATAATGTAATAATGGGATGGGCCATAGTAATAAATAAGGTGGTTAACCCATATCATGTAAGGGACCACAAGTAGTTAGTAATAATGTAATGGGCCCATGTTATTAGTTGGATGGTATGAGGGAACCATGGTAATGATCTATGGTATTGTATGTATGAGGCTTATATAGAGACTAGAGACTCTACATGGAGGGATGTCAAGGAATAGTCAAGGATTATTGTATGTACAAGAATATGGCTTGTGGAGTGTTGTCCTTCCTTAAGGAGTGAATGTATGGTGTTGCCCTACCTTAAGGGTTTGATAATAAAGAAGCATTTAAGGGTTAACCACCTTATTTATTACTATGGCCCATCCCATTATTACATTATTACCTTGGGTACCTCCCTTGGTACCCCATATTATCCCCCCTAGGCATATAACAACATTGTAGAGGAGTTAAATGTTAGTTTAGGAATATGGAGATGGTACCCCAAGTACCCATCAAATTTTCCCAAACAACGAAAGGCTGTGATGTGAAAGGAAGACAAATAGATAGAGGAAGGTGAGTATGGACCACACGATTGAATACAGGTGATAGATAGAAGAGGAAGATGTCAAAAAAAGAACTTCGAACTATTAGGTTGAACTTACCCATATATATGCACCGCACAATAACATTATCTATTTCAAAATGACATAAAGATTCCAGGCCACGGCTCCTTTATCTCAAAAAAAATGTGATCCGTTAAAGTGAAGCGGATCATACTTTACTACAACGTCTATAACAACAACTTCTGACACGCTTTTTTTGAAGTTCTTGTGCATAAAGATTTCAGGCGTATCAGTTAAAGGAGGAGGAGCAGATCACAGTTTATGGCAACGTACATAACAGTGTCTATAACAAAAAAGTGTGATGATTTTCTTGAAATTCCGGTGCAAAGAAGTTCAGTTTTCTTCCCAAGAAACTTGGATGTTTTTTTGAAATTCTGGTGCAAATAAATTTGGTTTTTTCACCAAAAAGATTGAGATGCTTTTCAATAAATTATCTTCACATCTTTGCAAATTTGGAATGTTTAACCTTGAATTGGAATGTTATTTATCATGTATGGAAACAAATGAAAAATAGAAAGCCTTTTCCATTGGACACAGATTTATATTTTCAATGATGCAAGTCCAAATACTTCTCAATATCATCAAATGAATAAAAGAAACATATGATTAGATTTTTAAATGAAATTTGATAAAAATGTTTTCTTATTTACTAAGTTTTATTGAGATTTCATTGTGATTTTAATGTAGATAGCCTTTAAATTGTTAAGATTTTAAAAATTTAGGACACTATTTCAATTTGACATTCTTTGAGGGGTTTATTTAATATACAGTTGTCAATAGAAGTATAATTTATTTTATAACCTTAAATATTTATTGGTTTAGATGAATATATATTATTCCACTTGAAATTAAGACCATCTCTTGAAATTTAAATACTACTCAATAGAGAGCCCCTGCCAAAACAAAATGGGAAAATAAATTGAAGAAAAGTCAAAATGTTATTGAAATATAATAATAATTAACGGTAAGATAGAAGGAAAATTTGATAATTTTAAACAACTAAAAAGGAACGATCATTCTAGAAAGGCTCCATGGACTTGACATCAAATTTTGTCAGTTTTGTAATATATTGTTAATGTATATTGTAATTGTTCTCCTCAAAACAAGATTAGTATGCTACTAGTGTTTCAGATGAAGCTCATATTGTGATCATGGTAAAATGGAATTGTATGTATCCATGTAAAATGAAAACTATAATGTATCTATAACTTAATATGAATAACAAGATATAAGATATTTTTTCTTCTAAAAAATGAATATAGAAAACCACTGAGAATTAATTTTTGGGACATATAATTCAAAATATACAAATTGATAGAGCAATTGAAAATATGTTTTCTTATAAAATTGGCTAACCTTAGGAAAAAATACATATTTCAGTGATCTTTTTATTTCAATTGAAATGGGCCATGAACCATGATGTAAATAATGAGGCATTATTGGACTAATAAACTTATAAGTAATGAAAAAGGAGGATTTAATTTTTCCTTGCCTTGAAATGGATATACCTTGGTTTTTTCCTCCATTTTCTTTCTCGTTTGGAGTGTGCATTTTATCTCAAGTTGTGGCACATGCTGGGAGGCATTAATCTAATAAAAATTTAGCCACACATGATAAATCTTCATCTCTAGTTCATTCAAGCTTCATAGGCAATCAAGTCTCTCATTAAATGATGTATCACTCTATGTGATTAGTATTTATAAGTTTCATGTGTTTATTATTGGTAAAGAAATCAATAGTAATAAGATTTTGGATTTCATATATGGCGATAAAATTTATGTCATTAAATAAATGAGAATATTTAATGTTTAAAAAATAGTTTAGATTATTGGTTAATTAACATATAATTTTACAGACATTTTAAGTTATTAAAAAAAAAATTATGACAAATTTTTATGTAAAAAGTAAAATAAATTTATGTATATATATTTTTAAGTGAACAAGTATTTTGATATAAGTATGAGTAAGTTTAGTACTATTCATTATGTATTTATTTTAGTAGTAAGTTTTGGAATGTGTGGATGGAAATTTTAAAATATTAGTGTTATGAATGATAAATAGTTAAAAACAACGGATGTAATCTAACTATAATACATAATTTTGTAATGATTCTTGTTCATGAAATTAAGATTATGGTATTAATATTAAAATTACAAATAATATATTAATAAGTATATTGGAATTTAAATTTGATATGGACGTTTATATTTTAAAATTATGATAGTTAACTAATAAATTTAAAGAGTATGATTTAATTGAGTATGTGAGAGAGATAAAAAATGAATTTTATAATTTGAAAATTAGTTGGGAATGTCATTTTCTGAGATATATTCAACTTAGATTTTACTATGATTCGTGATTGTTTTGGCATAATAATGTTTTGAATTTATTTATTGATAGTATGATCTCGTAGTTCATAACAATGAATACCTTTTCATAATTTTGGAAACTAGGGTTGATTGACGGATAATTTCTTATTAGCAAATTTATATGTTACGATGGCTTAATTTATGTTTCATATATTAGAAAAGAAAGATAATAGATGAGGGATCTACTTTTGAGTATGGAATAGCCTCTTGTTGGTCATGAAATAGGAAATAAACAAGAAAATGCATATCAAAATTAGCACTTAAGTGATGTATTTCAACATTCCATGGTGATGTTATGGTTTAGGAAAAGTGTTGCATTGGATGTAAAACTTGATATTTTATTTTATTTTGTATTTATTTTATGTTCTATTCTTATAATTCCATTTCGATTATTTTCCTTGATATTATGATGTTATATCCTCTCTCTCTCTCTCTCTCTCTCTCTCTCTCTCTCTCTCTTGCTCCTACTCCCCCTCTCCCTCTCCTAGTATCCCAGTTTCTTCCCCCCTCCCTCTCTCTCTCTCCCACTCTTTCTTCTCATCTTCTCTCTCCCTCTCCCTCCCTCACTCTCTGCCTCTCTCTCTCTCTCTCTCTCTCTCCCTCTCTCTCCCCATCCTCTCTTCACCCTCTCTCCCATTCTCTCCATTACCCTTTCCCTCTCCCTCTCCTAGGCCCCCTTTCCTGACATAGCTCGATCCTCCTCTTGCGCTCTCTCCCCCTCTCCATCTCCCACCCTATCTCTCTCTCTCTCTCTTTGTCTATATCGCTCTCATTATCTCTCTCTCATTACCTATCTCCATCTCTTTCTCTCTATCTCTCTCCCTCACCCTCCCCCTCTCCCCATCTCTTCTCCTCTCCATCCCCCTCAGCCACTATTCCTCCTTCCCTCCCTCCCTCTCTTTCTCCCTCTCCTTCCCTCCATATCTCTCTCACTCCCTCCCCCTCTCTCTTGCTCCCTCTCTCCCTCTCCCTCTCTCCCTCTCATTCTCTCTCCCTCCCTCATTCTCCCCCTCCTATCGCCCTCTCTCTCCCTCTTCCTCTCCCTCTCCCTCTCCCCCTCCCCCTCTCTCGCCCTATCTTCATTTGTCTCCCTTCCCCTATCCAATTATCTTCCCTTCGTCCTCCCCCTCTCCAGTGCTCTCTCTCGTTATCTCTCCCCCTCCCCCTCTCTCTCCCTCTCCCTTCCTCTTTCTTGCTCTCTCCACCTCCTCCTCCCAATCCCCCTCTCCCTTAAACCCTCTCTCAGCCCACATATCTCTCTCTTTAACCCTCTTCATTCCCCTCTCCTTCACCCTCTACCTCTCCCTATCCTCCTCTATCCCCCCTCTCTCTCTCCTCCTCCTCCTC
>APFE031423460.1:0-13300 GCA_000404065.3 Pinus taeda
ATGACAATTCAAAGGCATAATTGCGCAGTGAAGGACAACATTGGAAGCTAAAAGGTGGGACCCTGAGGGGCACTTTTGTGCAGTTCCTAGATGGAAGGAAAGATAGGGTTGCGGGGGACCCATCGGGTAGTTCTGCACAGTTTTCAAGAGCAAGGCATGACAGGCTTGCAAGGGACCTACTGGGAAGTTATACATAGTTTTCAAGAGCAAGTCATGACAGAGCTACAAGGGACTTGCTGAGCATGACTGTGTAGTTTTCGAGAACAGTGTAGGACAGGCAGCAGAGGGCCTGCTAGACATGACACCACAGTTTTGGAGAAAAGTGTAGGACATGCAACAAAGGGCTAGCTAGACATGTCTACGCAATTTCTAAGGGTAGTGCAAAGCAAGGCAGCATAGGACTAGCTTGACATGTTTGAGTAGTTTTGGATATCAATGCAGGACAGTCATTAGGAGGCCTCCTAGACATGTCTACACAATTTCTGAAGGCAATGCAGAGCAAGGAAACAGAGGAACAGTTGGACATGTCTATACAGTTTTGGAGATCATTGTAGGAGAGGCAAAATGAGGCCTGTTGGACGTGCCTACATAGTTTCTGAAGGCAGTGCAAAGCAAGGCAGTAGAGGACCAATAGGACATGTCTGCATATTTTTGGAGATCAGTGCAGACCCAAGTCTTGGTGCAATGTAGGATTTCGACAGACCAGAAGGAGGCTTGATGCATGCACTTGAGAAATTCACAACTTAGTTTGGACATGGAGGCATTTCCTATGTAGTTCTAGGAGGCAGACAGGCTACTCACCTCTGGGATTACATAGTGCAACTGACCTTGAGGACAGCCTCAAGCACTGTACAGTTCTGGGCAGCAAAGCAAGGTCACTAAGGGTTAAGACTGCACAGTGTAGCTCAGTCAGGATTCAATGGAAGAGGGTTTTCCGATCAGACAGATTTTCAGGAAAATGGCTGTGTGTTGAAAGCAAGTGAACTTGTGCAGACTTGACATTGTGATAATACACTTAGCATACTTCGATGACGAGACAACATTGACCACCAATACAACAAGACAAAAAATTCCCTCAGTGAGACTATCTTAGAGCTGAAAGTGACAAGCATGACACTTAAGATAGACCTTCGGACGACCATGACGACACTTGCACGACAGTGCTTACAACTTTGTGTATGAGTATGACATATGTTTACATATCGAAGACAACCCAAACACACAAATACAAGCATTCAAACTCACTAGAACAAGATCGTAAAACAAGAAAAATGGTGAAAAGACTTCACAAGAGCTCATGGGGTGAGCTTGAGTGTTTGCAACCATCAAAGGAAAAACCAAGGAAGGCTCTGAAATTTGGATGTAAGCCAAAATTTTGGAGGGTGTTGCAGCCACTACAACACTTGGCGACACACTGGTTGAATACTAGCTTCTCTATTTTGGTTGGTTTATTGGAATTTCGGGGAGTATTGATACATTGTGTGGATCACTTCGGCTTCCCCACTTACCCTATAAATAGACACGATTCACCTTGTACCGAATAAGTTGAACATAACACAAAATTTAGTCATATCACAATGTTTCAAATAGGGAAGGGTAATTTGGCTCGTGAGCTTAAGATTTTCAAAGTATAGTTTTTCATCTCTGGTGTTTCTCTACAACTAGCAGGCCTGGACAGTACCTCGGTGGAGTCAGGCGGGAACACAAGAATTTCTCCACTACCAGTGAGCCTGGACAATACCTTGGTGGAGTTGTGATCCAGGTGGATGTTGGTGGCCACCCATCTATCCCATTTGGACCCCCAAAAATTTCTCTTTCAGTTTTTCAGTTTTCGTAATTGTAGCACAACTTACTATTTTTAGCAGTTTTTCAGGTCATGAACTTCCAAAGCCATTTTGAGGCCATAAATGACGTTTTTTGGGAAATTTGGGAGTAACATGGGTCCATGGATTGATGTTTATCTTCCCAAATTTTTAGTGCTTGGATAGATCTTTCTAATGAGCTATTGTATGCGTCAAAGGGACATCGTATGCTAAAGTTACGACCTCGAGAAATTGATGTACCAATTTACACAAACGGGGCCCACAGTTTGGCGTTTCATTTTCTAGGGTTAGGTTTTTGGATGTTAAGGGTTTTCCATTGTTTCTCAACAATAAATAGGCCTTCGAGCCTCATTTTAACACAATTCAGAGGCATGTAGCTACCACATCTCTTCTTAGAGATAAGCTACCATCGCCCTAGCTAGTTTATTTCCATTTTTGTTTGTAAGTATATTTTAGTAATTTACCTTAATGAAATGAAGTATTATTTCCGCTGCATCTCTGTGTTTATGGTTATCTCAGTAATTTGTTTCATTTATGTTTAAATTCATACCAGTGCTATTAGAGTGGTTTGTTTTTTCTCTATTTTTCTTTGCATGTCCCCAACGAGGTCGGGATATAAGAAGTTAGGGCTTGAACTAGTCGAACCTTTGCAAGACCAGCCTCGCAAATCCCGAAGGCCTCCCATGGTGAATGAAAAGAAAGATGAGGGGGAAGGAGATCCTATCAAAATCTTACTTGAATAAGCCCTCGAGCAGCAAAGGAATGCGATGATGGACAGCTTTGCCCAAATCCTTTAGCGGCTAACCAGAGGCGACGCATCAGCTTCCAAGAGCTACTCTGGAAATTCCACACCCTTTAAGGAACAAGTTAATTTTGAAATCCCCATATTCGAGGGTCAAATAGACGCAAATGCCATCGATAAATGGTTAAATATGCTAGAGGGTTATTTTTCTGTTCATGATTTTTCCAATCGGGAAAATATTATTTTTGCTCTTCTCAAAGTAGCCCCCCACATTAAGGACTGGTGGGAAACCTAATGCAAGAAGAAGGATGAAAGTACGGGGTCACTATTTTCAGCCGAATACACTTGGAATTCCTTCTGGGATGCCATCAAGGAGCAATATTACGCTGTCAAAAGCTATGAGGAAAAATACATAAAGTGGACCACGCTGATGCAGGGAAGGGAACAAGATGTGTCAGAGTTCATAAAAATTTTTCATACCCTTCACACACAATTGGGTATCAAGGATTCTGAGTTGCATTTGGTACTCAAATACTGTGGCTGCCTACACAGGTACATATAGGAAGAGATGGAGTTCCTGAACATTTTCTCGCTTGGCATAACATACCGATATGCTGTCAAAATCGAGCAGAAGTTTAAATAGAAGAAGCGAGACTTTGGATCTGCAAATCTGAAGACCAAAGGACAAAGCCAAGGCGGGGTGACCCAAGACAGCCCATCAAAGCCGCAAGAAAAGAACAACACCATGAAGCCAAAGAAGGACACATGAAAGTGGTGTGAGTTCCATAAGAGCCCCACTCACAACACAAGTGAGTGTCAGACTAAGCAGTCACTGGTGGCCGAGTTGAAGGCTTCAGAATCAGATGCATGTTCTGACCTTGAGTGAGAACCTGACAAGGGGAATGGCAAAGGGAAGCAGATCATTGACATGGAGCCCAGTGCCACTGTTGCCACCGCCAAGATCTAGAGGAATGAGTTCGAAGATCCAGAGGAGGTGGAACATCTTTTCCAGTCAGAGATGTGGGTGAAGGGTTCACTGCTGCAATTCATTGTTGACAGTGGAAGCCAAAAGAACCAACATTTTAGCAAAGGTCGGGAAGTGGTTGGGCCTACTGACTACACCACAATCGCAACCATACAGTATTTGGTGGCTTCACCAAGGATGAGATCTTCGAGTTCGCTAGCAGTGTTGTCTTCCCTACAACATCAAACCCTTCACAGATGAGGTACTATGTGATGTTACACCTCTAGATGTTTGTGATGTATTATTAGGCCAGCCATACTTGTGGAGGTGACATGTTGTGTATGAATCAAGGCCTCGTGTTGTTATTACTTCTTTGGGTATTCATTATACAGGATACCGGAGGTAGCCCCACCTACTTCCACCTCTTTTATCACTGCTGAGAAAGGTAGCAAGCTCATCTCATAGACTAGGAAATTTATTTTATGTTTGGTTCACTCCCAAAGATAGGGGAAGATCGTCGCCACATCCATGACCCCCGCAAAGGGTTCCTCCACACAGTAGCAGCAGCAAAGGGATATGGTCATGAAAGAAAATAGGAAAAACTTCTCCTCACCCACAAGGCCAACACACAAGTTTTAGGTGGGTGACAATGTTTGGTTACATATGCAGAAAGAACGCCTTACAAGAGCCCATAAGAAGCTCAGACCACTTCGACATGGTCCTTATAGCATTACCAAGGTTGTGGGAAACAATGCTTTGGAGCACAACATTCCTCCATTCCTTCACCTGCACCAAGTGCTCAATGTGTACTGCCTTCGACCATGCTTCCCACCATTACTGAACACATCAAAGATTGCAGAACAGCTCACTAGAGACCAAGTTCAGTAGATGGAGGAACTCTATGCAATGGGGACCATTGCTTCCTAAGGGGGAAGGAATGATCCAGGTGGATGTTCATGGCCACCCACCTATCCCATTTGGACCCCCACAACTATCTCTTTCAGTTTTTTAGTTTACGTAATTGTAGCACAACTTACTATTTTTAGCAGTTTTTCAGGTCCTGAACTTCTGGAGCTGTTTTGAGGCCCTAAACGATGTTTTTTGGGAAATTTGGGAGAAACATGGGGGCATGGACCAATGATGCTCTTTTGAAAGTCGTAGTGCTCAGATATATCTTTTTAACGAGCTATTGTACATGTCAAATGGAGATCGTATGCCAAAGTTACAACCCTGGGAAGTTGATGTACCAATTTACCTAAACGGGGCCCACAATTTGGCATTTCATCTTCTAGGGTTAGGTTTTTGGATTTTAAGGGTTTTCCATTGTTTCTCAACAATAAATAGGCCTCGAGCCTCATTGCACAGTTCAGAGGCATGTAGCCACCACATCTCTTCTCAGAGATAAGCTACCATCACCCTAGCTGGTTTATTTCCATTTCTGTTTGTAAGCATATTTCAGTACTTTACATTAACGAAATGAAGTATTATTTCCACTGCATCTCTGTGTTTATCTCTATAATTTGTTGCATTATTGTTTAAATTCAGATCAAGTTGCCAACTTCACCTCTTTACACAAGAATCCTTTCTCTTCTTTCGCCTTTGTTATTTTTTGAAAGAGAACTGTGCATAAGCACTTATTTATTTTTGGGGCAGAAGTGGGATCCAAACTTATTGAGAGTAGGAGAGGTTGTTCCTTCAGAGAAGCATATAAAGACCTCTGATTAAGGTTTTCTCATTTATATTTTCCCCTTCTTTGCTTCTACTAGTAGGATAATCTTGAACACACCAGAGCAAAAACCTTAGTATAGGCATGAGGTTTCCCAGGTGAGACACGGGATCATGGTTCGACCAAAAATTTCCTTACACATGGATCATATTTTTCGTCAAGACTTCATCAGCTAGAAGTTACAACCAAGCACAAAGAAGATGGACATAGGACTGGCCAAGCACTGCAGTGTCACAAGACTCTTTGAGCTTCAGCCACATACCCATTTAGAAAACAAAACACAATGTAGACATAACACTTATTCATGCAGTGAAAACAAATGAAAAACTCAACATGAAAGGAAAACAAGAGGAGAGGAAAGGCATACTTAACAATGAAACAAAACTAGATGACAAGAAAGGAAAACAACTAAAGCAATAGGATGTAAAATAAGAAAACCATGATGGACTATGAGTGCAATATGAGTATAAGGAAGGGAAAACTGAGATGCAAATAATCCTACTACTATCCTAACAGCGAAACGGTCAGGGTTACGTGAAATTAAATTTCCAGTGAAGCCATTGTAGTCACTCTAGACCTGCATCCACAAAGATACAAGCAATTAAAACAAATAAAAAGTAGTGTGCAACAGAAAATACAAAAACTTGAACAAGTTGCACACGGAAAGGAAGGTCTTTCCTATGGGCAGAAATATGCATCACATCCACCCAATACATGTGCTTACCTTTTTTATGAACACCCTTTCTAAACAAACCTTGAAAACTTCTTGCGGATGCGTTCTCTTCTACACCAAGCACGAGGAAGGATTGAATCTTGTTGCCTGCAACATGGCTTGCCAAGTAAGATTCTTCTAGCCATTCAGCAATTGGATCATAAAATTCATGATGGCTATTTGGAAAGCCTCATCACTTTTGAGAGGATGAATTTGTGATTCGAGAGATGGGATCAAGATGGGAATCTTGTAAGGAAAAATAAATCTGATCATTCTCAACAGTCATGCCAAGACAGTGAGGACCTACCATAACCATTAGCATAGGTTGAAGTACCTCACATGTTTGACAAAAATCTGAAGAGAAAGATGGTAAACAATGAAGATTAGAGTGTGCAAAGAAACTCTCATCAGGTGTGCTCATGGGAAAATAATAAGCCGGACAACAGTCACCCAAGATAGATAAATGATCAGATGAGCGGGTTGAGATGTCAAATTCCCATATTTCAATTTGAAAAATCTTGCAAATGTTTTGCACAATCGAACCAAGTTCCTCATGAGCTAGATATGGTGGACCACCTTCCTCCAACTGGTAAAAAATTGTTCAGGCATCATGGTCATCGTAGGAATTTAAAATGGATGCTAGCATTGTGAATGCATGAGACCATTTGGGGCGTGGTCAATGAAGAGGAACTTGATTCGTGTGATAACTTGTGCACTCATCATCACCTAGGGATATTTCTAGTGTGATGAGTAGACATATTTTCAATACAAGATTCGTAAGAAGATCGAGGAGTTGATCAAGGAAGGGAAAATTCGATAAGTTTGATTACTCGCAAAGACAGTCTTTGAGATGATCAACTTCACAACTCCATGATTTCATGAGAGACAAAGACTCCCAAACTAGGTTTGATGTAAGAGATGTGCATGAAGACGAATGCATTGTAACATATTTGTGGATTTGGTCAGAAGTGAAAATTTTAAAATTTGAAAGATCACTCTCGGAATACCAATTTTTTTTACACGGGAATCAACATAAATTGAGACCATGCAAATAAATGGATTGTGTGTGAGAAACCAGATCTGGTTGGGTTTGGGGAGCTTATAAGAGTCGTGAGGTCCTGACATAACCATTGACGGGTGTTGAAGTGCCTCGACTCCCTTGTACGTCCCAAAACTTTCTAGAATTGCATAATCGTACTTTGAAGCTTGAACCAGATCATGCATAGCTTGAGGATGGATGTTGTTGCTAATTTCAAAATTTCTCTCAGTATGGTAGCCATCTATGTCACAGGTTTCACTAGAATTTTCAGCTTGAGAAAGCTGACTTGAGAAGTTTTCTTCATGCAAGAGAAGAGATGACGGGGGATGGGAATAAAATTTCTCTGTGATTAGAAAATTTTCAACTTTATCATGGATTGCCTCACCGTCTTGTGTCATTGAGGAGATAACTCATCGAATGAAGAAATAAGAGAACATGGAGTATCTTTGATGCATTTTGATGCGTTCTGAATGGTAGGACACATGAGCAAGTGAGGTGAAGAGGAAGTTTCGATATGGACATCTTCTTTGACCATAGCACATTCTAAATCTGAGTTAGAATCTTCATGAGAAAACAGAAGATCACATGATGTGCTTGGGCATTCATCACGACATATGGAAGCATGTTAGTGATGACTACCCAAGACTGGGGGTTGATCGAAAGAATTAATTGTACATGACGTTCCACCGATATTGGTAGATTGAAAATCATTCAAGAATGGAAGCTCATTGTTTTGATGCACACAATTTTGAAACAGAGAGGAAGATTGATAGTGTCCTCACCTTTATGCTCCTTTGCCTATGTAATGTGACTGCCTTGCGCCTAATCACAATTTGAGCCAACAACTTGAGAATAAAGAGGATGTGAACAACTGTCTGGTGAAGTGGGTTGATCAAACAAGTCATGGTACAAGGAGTCATGTCTTGTAGATGATGGAGGATGGAAGAGATGCAGATTGGATTCAAGACTTGAGTTATGGATGGAAACATCCTCTTATGGAATGGAGGAGTGAGTCTTCATTGTAGGCTTCTTGAGCCATTATAGAATTTCCTCCATTGAAGCAGGAGACAGATGAGAAGATGGGATAGGGACATGTTGCACATATTTCTCAGCTTTGCAATCATCGCAAGAGAGCACCCACTTCGAGACCAAAAGGGAGGAGGAAAAGGAAAAAAAGGGGTGTTAGGCTCCTCCTCTCCAATCTGATGTGCCTCATGATCCGCAAGAGTTGGGGAGGAAGGGAAATCACGAGGTTCACCGCATTGAGAAATATGAACCAAGCATTTAAACTCTTCCCTTAAGAAGTAAAAATTCACAAGTTGTCCAGGAATTTCATAATAGGGGTGAAGGAAGTGATCAAAAAAGTCCTCAATTGATTCATGATGCTCCATACCTAAACAACATAATTTTTCAAGGAAATCATGGTGGCTTTACTCATCGAACATTTTAATCATCATTTCAGAAAGAAAACCAAATGAATCGATAGAGGCAAAGGGTAATGTGTAACACCAACATTGAGCACGACCTTCGAATATGACGGTGAGTAATACAATCCAGACATCTCCGTACTCTATCTTGTGTCGTAGGAAAATTTTATAACTTGGCACACATGTGCACGAAAATATGGTTCACCCTCACCACTGAACATTAACTTGGACAAGTCATCAATAACTTCCACAGGGATGGTACATTCAAACTTTGTAGAAATAAATCACTAGATTATGATGTAAAGAAGAGCCATTTCTAAATAAGAGATTCAAAATAGACTCTATGGGCATAACCTCTCATCTGGCCCTTCTTCTAGCTCCATTTTGTTTATGGTGTTGGACCTGCCAACAAAGGGGGTCTCCCCGATGTGAAGTCCCAACTAGAGCTCACACTGTTTGGTGTAGTAATCCAATTTGATATCAAGGATCGATTTCCATATAGTTAAAGAATTGCCTTAGCTTTGGCTGTCAACACATGAGAGTGTTACGCTAGTATCTTCAAACAACAAGGTACATGTTCCTGGTGAGTGCGTAATGTAACTGTTTCGAGGTTATCTTACTACAAAGGGGGAGGGTAAAGTGAGTCTCTAAATGAGAGATAGTAGTACAACCCAGGAAGAGACACATGTGAACTAGAAAGGTCTTTCTAGCACCCGATGGAATAGTCCACAGCAGTGCGATAGTCACTAAAACCGAGGTGAAGGGGACAACACATACACCACCCAGTGGAGTAGTCCATGCAGATGTGATGATCGTTACAACTAGAAAACAACGATGTTTTGTCGAGTATCCTGTGCGTAGTCCATAACGATGTGACAATGGTCATAACAAATACACAAAGGTGGTATGTTTAGCATCCCACGGAGTAGTACATATGGATGAGACAACAGTGATAAGCAATACAACACATATTCAAAATGTAAATACTAAAATAACCAAAGTAGTTCAACTATGTTAGTACATGTTAAGTAAACATATATTACAAATGTTTAAAGATTAGTATTACAAACATCTACAAAACATGCATGGAAACATGTTTGCCTTAAGAGGCTTATGAATTGAGCAAAGTCCCAAGACACATCTATACACCATACAACACTAGTCCCAGTAGTGGGACATTGGAGCCACTCCTTTCTCCTCAAAGAAAAAACTACAGACTCTCAAGGCTACATGGGAGGAGCCAAGGTGAAATTCCTTGCTCATAAAATGGGAGGGGTATATATAGCTAAGAGTGACGCTTGACCCTTGTGACTCTTGGACTACCCTCATCACCATTCAACTTTCAATGACTTTTCAACTGACATGACTCTTCAATTTCTTGTGTGCGTCCATTGGACTTCACTTTACATTATATTGTGATGCAATGGATATGGCCCATAGTGGTGATGTGGCCAAGACATCTCATGACACAACTTGACATGACACTACTGTCATGTACTAGCTGACTATGGTGTCTGTGTCAAGTTTCTATGTTGTTGAGTGATGGATGTACTCTTAGCGTGCTTTGTCTTTCCCTCCACATGGCATAGTGTTGTGGGTTCTTCGATGGTCTTGGTCTTGCATGATGGTTCAATTCATATGTTCCTTTCACTTGTTGCTTGATGTGCTTGGTACGTTCATCCAAATACAAGCAAGTATTATAGCATGTGCACTCCTTCATCTTGTTCATCATCTCACCATGATTTATCAATGTACCTTTTCCTACAATTAACTCATGATAGGATGACATGAAATCCAAAACCTCTTAGTTTAGCATGATGGATTTTTAACATGTTCCGAGTGATAGGGAGGGAGGACAACTCACTGAGACAACGCAGAGAACAACTCAGGCTAGAATGAGGAACTCCGGGAGGACAACCTGCACTGTCAAGAAAAATTGCATAGTGACCAATGGGAGGAATAATTGTGCAGTGAAGGATACCAGTGGCAGTTGCAAGGTGGGACCTTGGGGGGCACTTCTGCGCAATTCCTAGAGGGAAGGAAAGACAAGTCTTCAGAGGACCTGTTGGGCAGTTCTATACAATTTTCAAGAGCAAGGCATGACAGAGCTGCAAGGGACCTGCTAAGCATGCCTATGCAATTTTTGAGAATAGTTCAGGACAGGAAGCAGAGCGCCTGCTAAACATGACTACATAGTTTTGGAGAACAGTGCTGGACAAGTAGCAAAGGGTCTGCTAGACATGTCTGGGAAGTTTCTAAAGGTGTTGGGTGTGGAACCTGATTATCTTCCTTATTCAAAGGTATCGCTGCATTGGACCCAATTTCGTAATGTGGCGGTAACGCCGCCCGTTCATTAGGCAAAGATCTGATGATAGAAGTTATGTTTAATTTAGGGTTTTTTCCCTAGAAGGCAACCCCTCGCTATATATGAGGTAATTGTATTGTTACTATGTAGATCTGTATTTTGAGTGAGAAAGAGAGAGGAGATTGTGTGAGAGCGAAGAGGGAATTACAGCAGATCTGATGTAGGTTGTATCTCTTCATTTTTCTGGATAATATAAAAGGAAGGACTAGTTGTTTCTTCATGGATGTAGCCCAAATTGGGTGAACCATGTATATCTGTGTCTCTCTTGTTTTATGTGTTTTCTATGTTTATATTTGGGCAATATTTTATGTGTTCCATTGCTTTGTAATATATAATTTTCTAACAGAATGCAATATAGAGCAAGGCAACAGATGACCGGCTGGACATGTATGCGCAGTTTTGGATATCAATGTAGGACAAGCAGTAGGAGGTCTACTGGACATGTCTATGTAGTCTCTAAAGGTAGTGCAGAGCAAGGCATCAGAGGACCAATAGGACATGTCTATGCAATTTTGGATTTCAGTGCAGGACAAGCAGTAGGAGGCCTTTTGGACATTTCTGCGCATTTTCTAAATGTAGTACAGAGCAAGGAAGTAGAGAATCAACAAGACATATCTATGCAGTTTTGGAGATCAGTGCATACCCAAGTCTTGGTGAAATGCAGGGTTCTGGTAGACTAGAAGGAGGCTTGATGGTTGTTCTTGAGAAATTTGTTGTTCAGTTTGGACATGGAGGCAGTTTTTACGCAGTTCTGGGAGGCACATAGGCTACTCACCTCCGATATGGTGCAGTGCATCTGACCTGGAGGATAGCCTCAAGCACTGCGTGGTTCCAAGAAACAAAGAAAGTCCACTGAAGGATGAGACTGCGCAGTGCAACTCAATTAGGAACTGGTGGAAGAGGGTTGTCTGGTTGAAATAAAGTGAACTTGTGCAGACTTGACTTTGTGATCATACACTTAGCATACTTCTAAAACGATACAACACATACCACCAGTATAAAAAGACAAAGCATTCCCTCAGTGAGACTATCTTAGAGCTGAAAATGACAAGGGCGACACTTTTGATAAACCTTTGGACGACCATGGTGACACTTGCACAACAATGCTTACAACTTTGTGTGTGAGTATGACTGATGTTCACATAGCAAAGAAAACCTAAACACACAAAGAAAAACCTTCAAACTCAACAGAACAAGATCGCAAGCATGACAAAGGAATCAATATGCCAAAAGATGATCACTGATCAAACAAGAAAAAGGATAAAAATACTTCACAAGAGCTCATGGGGTGAGCTTGAGTGTTTTCAACCATCAAAGGGAAAGTAAGGAAGGCTCTGAAATTTGGATGTAAGCGAAAAATTTTGTAGGGTGTTTCAGCCGCTACAACAAACACCTACTAGCCATGACAAGAATTTCATCAAACATGTCACAAATATGTAATCTACAGGTCATAACAGTAGATTTGAGCATAGGGATCTCATACTTATCTAAGATTCATAAAGAAATGTTTTTTCTCTATCAAAATAGTTTCGTTATCATCTATTAGGTCATATATTCATTGTACATTCATTTGAAAATCAAAACATGATGGAAACCATACATCAAGTCTATCATAAAACATACTCATAACCAACATATAATCAACAGAAATAGCAAATATATAACAACTAAAACAATTGCATATGAAACAATATATTTACACATGAAATACCAAAGCGAAAGAGCTCTTATTAATGAATGCAAAATCCAACCAGGTTTGGGACTTCCACGAACTACCTGACCATATATTGACTAAACCAAATCTTTATTTCAGCCAATCACCCCCATGCCATCTTCCAAGCATGAATGTGGGACTCAAAACTAAACCAAACCACGTTTCCTTAGGCTTTACCAAATTCCCCACTGAATCACTAGGACCTAAACAAGCATGGATGCCATCGGATTTCTCCACCTACACCATGATGAATTTTTCTATCTCCTAGTCTCTAGGCTTTACCTTATATCCCGTCATACAACAGTTGAGGATTCTTAGGCCTAATAAAGACTCCACCCTCCAGGATTTATCGTATATATTGCCATTCACCAATTAAGGCTTCCTAGGCTTGATCGAGGCTACACACCTCTAGACTTTACCGTATGTCCCGCCATTCACCCATAAAGGATTCTTAGGCCCATCAAGGCACACAAAATTTGTCTTTAGTGCAATCCCACCTTCTCTTTTCCATGGACTCCTAAGCCTTGTGTTCTTTCTTTCAAAGACCACCTCACTTAGTTTCGAAACCATCTGGCAATCCATCTCAACCAAATACAAGAGAACCCATCACACCATGGTTATCCAGAAATGGCAAGGAAAGGTTGAAGAACATTGTCACACTTGGCAAAACCCATGCCAATGGCAGCAAGAGAAGCAAATACACACATGCACGTACAATGCATGCCAAAACTAGCAAGGAAATCACACATGAAATTTGATACCCTCAAATAATCTCATTGCAGCTGTTA
>APFE031423470.1:531-67063 GCA_000404065.3 Pinus taeda
TCATCTTCCTCAATGATTTGATTGTCATAGGATTTTTCAGAGGTCAGAAATTGTAAAATGTCTTCATCGTGGTTAAACACTCTCCAATTGGTTACGTTATCTGGAATGGATGGCCTAAAAAGTAATTCTACTGAAAACCTATCTGGACTATAGTCTTCGGAAGGGAGCAGCTTGGAAGCGACATGGGCCAGCAAATCAACTGCGGAGTTCTGTGCCCTAGGAATGGAAGATATATTGAATGCTAAAAAATGGGAGGTGAGTTCTTGTACCAGCGATTGATAATGCTTAATATGGTTCGAAAGACAATGGATTGTATTCCTTACCTGCTGGACAATAATTTCAGAGTCGCCAAAGACCTTTAAGTACTGAACTTTGAGGCCGATTGCTTTGTATAGTCCTTGGACAAGCGCTTCATACTCGGCTGTGTTATTAGTGCATTCAAATTCTAATCTACAGGATAGCATTGTTTTTTCTCCTTGCGGGCTGACCAAAATGCATCCTGCTCCTGATCCTTCACTGGACTTAGATCCAACAAAATATAAAGACCAAAATAATGAATTATCTACAGTTTTTGTTATAACATTCTCAGTAACATTAACGCATTTAGACCTGTCAGTTTGTGAAAAGTTTTCGATTTGTGATGCGAAATTGTTGACTGAGAAAGGAGATGGCTGGGCAATATAATTTCCGAAAAATGAATCTGAAGAATAGTTTCCTAGGATATTATTGTTGAACGCAACTGGCTGATTTTCTTGTTCAAATTCTGTAACAGTGTGGGTCATATGTTTCTCTCGATCAATCTTTATTTGATTGGGCTTGCCCTTATAGGGGAGCCACATATGTGACCAATCGGTAGAAATATATCCATGGAGTTTTTCTGACTAATCCCTGCTTAAAATTAACCCATAGAATTCAGGTATATCGGCGACTAGAATATCAATCCTTTGGACAATTCTTGGATCTGCCGATAACCTGATTGTTACAGAGTTTATTTCCCCTAGAACTTGAACTTTATTTCTATCTAACTGCACGATGTGAATAGAAGACTTCTGGGGTTCTATATTCAGTTTAGTGCAAACTGAAGCAGGCATTATATTCGAAGATGCCCCAGAATCAATTAAACAATTATGTAGATTTCGATTATAAATTTCATAAGTCAAGAGGAAACGAGGGGTATGGGAGTTTGATCTGTCTCCAATCAGAATAATGTCAGTTGCCTCAACTCTACCAGCAGGGGGTTGTCCTGAGTCGCTTGCAGATTTAGTGGTGGGAAGAGGTGAAGAAGGAACAACATTAAATTCTTTGAGTAGTAATTTTTGCTGATGTTTTAATTTACTAAGTTCAAAAATGGTGATGTTTTCCTTAGTTTTCTTCATGTCATCGACAATATTATAATCCATTGAATCGGAGACTACCAATGTTTTAGATGATGAAGGTGTAGTGGAGGATGATGGCTGATTGTTAGATACTGTCGCGGCTGGCTTTCTAACGGGTACCTTTTCCTTTATAGTATTGGTTCCAGCACTCCTTTTCTTTGGATTTGCTTGAACAGGTTCGGGAGTACCTTTACTCCTTGTAGTGATAGGAAAGGCTTCTTGTTCGGCATCAGTATCGGAATTAGGGAGTATAAATTCCCACATTCCGTGACATTCAACTACTTCCTCTTATTCTCCTTCAGATGGTATAAATGTTTCTTCCTCTTCTTCTTCCTCAGGATCCGAGTCTACATATGATATAACGTTTGGAGGTTTGGACTCGGGTTTCTTGAAATTCCTATATGGTTTCTTTGCTGAGGATTCTGATACTTGTTTCTTGATCTCAACCATTTCGTTCGACATAGTTTTAAGGACTTTTTGAAGGCCTTCCATGTCATATGGATCCTTAGTATTCTTTTTCTTAGAGTTGTCTTTAAAGGAGACTTTTTTAGATTTTCTTTCTTCCAAGGCAGTTTTCTTTTCTAAGGCGATTACACTTTTTTCCACAGCGAATGCTTCCTTCATGTTTTCGGCCAATGTAGGTTGTTTGGCCCTATCGACAAATATGGCAATGTTTGAAGGCAAAGCAGTGATATACCACTCGCTTCTGACTTGTTCGCTTGGCTTATCATCAATGGGGATCTTGTTCAAGAGTTTGTTAAATCTGGAGTTGAACTCCTTGACGGGTTCTCTCGACTCGATCCTTAAATTTGAAAGATCATGGACAAGTGTAGCTAAGGATCTGTCATCACCGTATTTGGTGAGAAACTATTCCTGGAAGATATTCCAACTTGTGATGGATCCAGAGGGCAAGGAAAAATACCAAGACCCTGTAGATCCTTGTAGTGAATAGGGAAACAGTCTTACTACCACATCTTCTTCAGTGACTCCCTTTAGATTGACTGACAGCATAAAATTGTTAATATGTTCTTTTGCAGAAGTTCCAGCATCTGGATTGAATTTGGGTAACCATTTTTCGGAGTAATCGGGTAAAGGATGTAAAGATGCAGGCATGGTAACCGCACCAAGACTTCTCCATGGTCTTTGGGCCATTTTCGGATTACCAACAATCACTTGTGGCGTTCTAGGTGCTTGAGGGGGAGGTGGAAGTACAGACTGAAAAGATTGCGATGCTTGAGATGAAGTCCCTTGGTGAACAACTATATGGAGTGGTGAAGTGGGCGTATGACTTCGTACAGGTGATGATGAAATGGAAGATGATGGGGAAAGGGTTTTGCTACTAGAACCTTCAACGGTCTTTTTGATCCTTTTCCTTTCGGGTAAAGGAAATTTGGGTGGTTCAATACCTAGCTTTTCGCTTTGGAGTCTGGTAAGATGAGGGGGTAAGCAAAATTGCGAAGTCTGACTTCCTTGTGATACTTCAGATCTAGGAGGGGATATTGAGAAGCCTTGAAGTTTCTGGATGATGGATTGAACTTCAGGGGACTCCGGACTTAAGTGTTCTGAAGTATGTTGTAATTGAGCAGTAGTGGTTGATTTCTCTTCATCTCGTCTGGATACTGGAGATTCAGAATGTGAACGAGATGTTCGAGGAGAGGTGGAGGGTGAGTTACTCTTTGAATGGTTTGTAGGTGTTTGCTTACTCGCCATTCATAGCGGATGGCCCTCCTTCTAGCACTAGAAATGTTGAGGCCTTGGAAATCGCTGCCACAACATTGGGGGATAACCACCCGGTCCGGACCTTGGTACAACTCCTTTTCTGTTTGGGATGGTGGCGCCGAATGGAGATAACGGGACCAGTTTCCTGATAGTAAGATAAAAGGGATGGATGGGTGATGAATAATTTACTTGAGTGATAGGTGACTAGCTTATTCTATTGACAGAAATAGGAAAACTAATACTAATCTCGGGGACAACTTATTCATTCAGAATGCAGCGTTAAATAATCTTTATCTATCTAACAGGCATATAGATGACTCTGTAAAATAAATAAGAGACATTCAATCATTCAAAGATTACTTCATGTGAATAGTCACAATGAAGCAATAAATACAAATTACTACATTCACTGTTTATATCATCGATACATATATACGATTTGAAAGGGAAGCATGCGATAAACAACCAATAGTGGAATGCATAAGGAACGTTGTGAAAAACACACACATATATATAAGCGATAATAGCAAGAGCGATTTAAACAACAATTCATATAACGAAAATGAATACAGACGCAGATAATAGTACCATGTGAGCTGTAGATCAATCGGAAATATCAATCGCTATTCAAAATTCCCTCTTCAACATAGAAATGCTTTCAAACAATGACAATAGTGCACATTTGCATAAAAGCCTTCCTCATTAAATTCAGAATAATTGGTCAAGTTTCATAAAAAATATATCCCTGAAGTACAATAGTGCAACTTCAGGGTTAAGTCATATACAAAACTTTTACGACCCTTTCTAAATGCATGAAAGGGTCTATAAATACTACTAAGCTAAAAAAAAAATCTATGAAACAAAATCCTACTAAATTGGTATCAGTAAATGTGGTCTATCTCTCAGGGGCGATCTGGCAATCGGCGAAGTGAGTCCTGCCTCAGGTTGTTTGCCCTTAAACCTAAGCTGGCTTGTCACAAGCATTGGTTCCACTTTTGGCGGTTTGTTGAGGCGCAAACTGAATTAGGCGGCGAAGATGGCATCCTGAATGTCGGGTATAATATACCAGACAACATCTGTTAGGCATTGCAAGGCGGCTCTTTGGCTGTATGGCTTGATTAAGAAGAACCAACAAGCATCCCATGTCAAACTGTTGATTCCAACGATCAATCTTGCGTTTTTCTCCAGCTTCGGATAGCATGAGTGCTCCAACATATTTGCCGCTGTTAATTGACCTGGAGTGCATTGGGAAATTATATTATATAAATAAAGTGTATTATTTACTAATTCAACCAAATTTCCACTGATTGTTTTGCATCTAGAAATTTCTCTTTCTGCCTTCATTAGTTGCGATTGCCATTCTGTGAATAATATCTCTTTGTGCGATTCTAGAATTCTCGGTAGATTAGTTGCCCAGCCTATACAGAATCTTGCCATTCTATAAAGTTTGTCAGTGTTTCTTCGGCCTGATCCAAATCAGTCCTTTCTTTTTCTACCTTTTCGCTTATGGATGCTACCAACTCGCACAAAGGTTCTGCTTGTGTAATCTGTTGACATAGTAGATTAACCTGATTAATCAATGCCTTATTTAACTGGAGCGCTTCTGCTTTGAATTCATCTATCTGAGGGAGCTTTTTCATTTGCTCAATTTGAGTGGTCAATTGAGCGATTTGCTCATCTTTTGCTTTCATTGTTCCCTCAGTTGATATTCTTAACTGCTCCAGTGTCGCCGATAGCTCCTTTTGCCTTTGGATTGCGCCTTCATCAATTCTCTGCTTTTGCTCTTGTAATTGCTTGGTCAGCTGATTATTGTTCTGTTGCTGCACTAGCAATTCTTTCTCCGCCTGCTCTGCCTTCTGCTGAACTTCTGATAGTCTTTGCTGTAGCGAAGAGATCTCCTGATCCTTGGTCTTCAATAAACTGCTTACCTCCGATGCTTTATCAATGGTTGTCGTTGAATATGCTCCATCGAATTGCGATAGCTTGGTTAAGTCATCGGAGGGGTCGAATTCCTCTTTCCACACAACATTGCCCGTTACTGTCAATTCAGGGAATGGGGAAGGTTGATCAGCTCTTCTCCTTTTCCTCTGTCGCTTTACAACAACTTTATGCTTGGGGCTATAAAATACATCTAAAGGGGGGATCTCTTCAATTTGCAAAATGATCTCTCTTGTTGGATCTTTAGGAATTATCTCTAGTTCTTTTGTTTTGGGTAGGCCGCTGGTTTCGCCCGAAACCGGTTTCGATGTCGCTTCCTGTGTATCACCTTCTTTAGAAACCTCATCATCTTTCGAGCACTCTAGGTTATCGATAATTGTACTGAATTGCTTCCATTGTTGGAGCAAATTCGGATCAACTAATATATCATTATTATTCTTAGAGTTGCTCTCTTCTTGGGTCTTCGCCTGGGTTTCTTCTTGTCGCTGCACATTTTCCTGGGTCACCTCCTACCTCTGGCTATGCACTTCCTCCTGCTACTTTGATGTAGTAGGAGGTGGCGTATTATCTCGCTGCTCAGACTCGCTTGACCTGGTTGTTGTTGGAACAGTCGCTAACAGGTCTAGAGGCAGAGTTTGCAACCTCTGTTCTCTAATTCTGTTAAATTCGACTAGCCCTTCATCATTATACACATTTCTGGCAAGCGACTTGACTTGATACAACGATTCGGCCGAGGCAAACAAATCCTCGAACTTGTCTTCCTTGTGCTCGACCTTGGCCAATTTGGCCTGGTCGAGCGCATTGTAAGCGATCTTCCTTGGATCATACTGCCTGCTTGGCAGAGTAGCCAGAGTGAGCAAATTCATTTTCCCAGCTTCCTTCTCTGCATGCTTGATGTCATGCAGGGTATACATTCCAATTCGTAATGGAAAAGAAGGCCAAACATGTTTTTTAGCTCTTTTGAGGGTCTGGGTAACCCCTTCAGTACTAATTTGATAAGCTACTTCCCTGGCAAGTAGCTTATCGGGGATGTAAAGTGGTAGCACATGTGGCCTGGCTTGACTACCAAAAACTCTGATGTAGGTGAATTTCTCCTCCCCAAACCAACTTGCTACTGCAGTCAAATCTACTCCTGCTTGCTCAGAAATTTTTGGGGCAGGCTTATTAAAAATGGAATAATGAATTGGCAACATAAAACCGTTGCAGATTTGGTACAGGTGGTGCTTATAACTAGTCTTCCATAGTTTTTGATAATATATGTGAATGGGTGTGGGGTCTTGCGACATCCACCTCCATCCTAGTACAGGAAACTCAGAATTAAAACACAACACATCCATTACATAGGCACTATAATAAAATGGCGGAATAACCCTCTCTATGACAGGATAGTCAGACCTGAAATCGAGGATGGCTTTGGCTAACTTGTCGGATAATATGACTGCCCAATCCATAATTTCTCCACTACATGCTGCCTCCATTAGGGGAACCATTTCTTTGGTAAAATTTGCAGAGTCATGCAATCCCCATAACCTACACATCATAATTCTAGCATAACAGTAAGGAGAACACAGGGAGTCAACTGAGTACTTACCCGAGGTTTCATGCTTGTGTTTTGCTGGATTCTGTCTCCAGCCTCGAATTGGTTCAGACTCGTTCTCGTTCTCTGCTCGAAATTTCTCCAGAAATGCAACATTATATTTTTTCTCTTCTGCCGGTAAGTGATACATTAGCCTTAGATCTTCGGCTCGAAAAGAGCTGAAAATCCTCCCATCTACAGTGTTAAACAATCTGTTGATAATTGGGAGCTCTTGGATTGCCCACCTTACCACATCCATGTAAGGAAGAATTTTCTCCCGAGCCGCTATTCTGTGTAGAAAGGAGTCGGCCAAGTATTTTAAATTGGCATCAGATTTACTGGTATTATCACATGAAATTTCTATTCCGGTCACCTTTGGCCCTTCTGCTTCAATTAAATTATAAGTCCCTTGCTAAGTGGTCCTGGTAAGTCCTAAGCATGTTGTATCTGATATAAGACCTTTGTTCTTTCCACTTGGATCAGCGACAGCTTGCCCTGCGGCTGGCGGAGCAGTAGGCATTGTAGTCTTCTTGGATTTCTTTCCCATTCCACTTTCTTCTGTTTCTATGGAAGAATTCTGCACAGAGTGAAAGATAGGCGTAACATAGGCAACAATAACATGAATTGAACAGAATGAAATGTATATATCTAGGTGCATCCATAGCGATCAATCGACTTAAGGCAGCCTTAGGATCAAATCCGTGGATAAATCTGAAGCCTGTTATTCTCATTAAATGGTCGTTACGGCCTGTCAATCTCATTAATTCCAGTTGCTTCGATTAATGGCCGAATGATTTATTTGAAGCATGCTTTGGGTGATTTGGCGGTTTGAACGCAGATGAGAGGCTTTCCAAAGGATATGGCCTTAATTACGAATAAATCATATTAAACTGCCTTTATGACTGTTACTTTGAAAACTGCGCTTTTTTACCCTTTACGCAATCGGGCATCGGGGAAATGCTAAGTTATTGCATTGGTTTTGTTTGGAATCCCTGATCGCCGATAGCGATATCGCATCGCGTCGGGCATAGCTGGTATGGCCGCTTAGGATGAGGGCATGGTAAGTCGCCGATCACCGATAGCGATATCGCATCGCATCGGGTGAGGGGGAGCTTCTTTGCACTAAAGTGTTATCGCCGATTGCCGATTGCCGATTTCGCATCGCATCCAAGCAAGGGTCGTTACTCATGTTACTTTATGCTTTGCCGATATCCGATTGCGATTTCCCATCGGCAAAAACCAAGATGTCCCTTTAGTTGTGCTTTCTTTGTCATTGCGATATGCGATCTTGCGATCGCTTTATTGCAATGATAAAGATAAATCACTTTATATTGGGATTTTTGATTGGTTTTATTTAAAAAGGTCTTTTAATAATGTTTCCTTTTATTCGAGCCTTTTTTTGAAATATAACTCTAAATTGATACCAATTTGGAATAAAAATTAAAAGGGACCCATTTCACATTATAATTTTGGAATAGTAATGATATGAAATGGGGGGTTGTTGTATGGCACAACAGGGTTAGAATCCCAATTTATAGAAAGTTTTATGACAATCCGATCTATGGTGGAAGAAATGTATCTGGAATTTAAGAAGGGTCGAAGTGAAAGCACTTCAACACCTAAACCAGACAAAGGAGCAGAGGAAACTTTTCTAGTTGTCCCTCCAGAAGGCAAAAGGAAGTGTGAAATGCCTCCTCCACCATCTCCTCCATCATCACCGTCATCATCATCATCATCTTCTAGCTCTTCTAAGAATAAGAAGAAAACTTCCTTAATCAAATTAGATGTGAAGTCTAATTTGCCAATTTATGATGGAGAACTCAATGCAGAAAATATAGATAATTGGATAAGACAAATTGATGTATATTGCAGGGTACAAAACATTGATTCAGAAAGGAAGAAGATTCAACTGGCTAGCCTTTGACTTGGAGGAACTACATTAGTATGGTGGGAATGCAAGACACAAACTAATATGCAAAAACATGGTAAAATCATTTCTACCTTGAATGAATTTGTTTCTACTATCAAAAAGAAATTCTACCCTTTAGCTTACATGCAGTAGGCAATGATGAGTTGGCAAACTCTTCGTGAATTGAAGGGTCAAAGTGTACAAAGTTTTACTTAGGAATTCAAAAAGAGAGCTTTAACTCTAGGTATATCATTAGACTCACCTGAGACTTTATTGAAGTATATATGTGGTCTTCATAGCTATTTAAAGAATACTATTCTCATGTTTAATCCCACTAGCTTAGATGATGTATCAGTTCAAGCCACACATCTAGAAGCTAGAGGTAAGAATGTAAACCTAGAGGTTGGGGGTCATCTAAATATTTTGTAAGTAAGAGCAAGGCAAAGAAGAAACTGAAATGGAAGGAGAGGAAAGCAAACATTGTAAATAAGGATAAACCTTCATGCACTCATTGCAAGAAAGGAGGACACGATGAGGCACATTGCTGGTCTTTGCATCCAGAATGGAAACCTAAGAAGTTCGGTGGTAAGGAGAGAAAGAATGTTGCTACTATTCAGTAGGACTTGGGATTATATTCAAGCGATGAAACAACAATTACAACCACAGGTATTAAAGGTAAATATTCTGAAGCATCCACAAGTAATTATTCACAATTTGTTGATAATGAAAGTAATGAGAGGGAAAGAAATGAGCTTTTTTGTATTAGAGTAACTTCCAAACACAATAATATTGATACTTTATTTGATAGTGGATCACAAGTAAATTTGATTTCTAAAACAATTGTAAATAAGTTGGGATTACAAATAAAACCTCATGAGAGGCCATATCCATTAGGTTGGGTGTGTGATAAAACACAGTTACAAGTAACGAGACAATGTAAACTTAGGTTTGCTATTGGATCAACATTTGTAGATGAGGTTGAGTTAGATATAGTTCCATTGGATATATGTGGTATTGTTTTGGGAATCCATACTTGTAGGATAAGAAAGCTATTTTATATAGAGCTGAGAATAAGTATCAACTCACTTAAAATGGAATAGAATACATTGTAAGGGCTCATAAACTCAAAGATAACTATTCTCTCATAAACTTAGGGCAGATGAAAAGAATTGTGAATTGAAGTAAGACTTTTTTACTAATGGTCGTAAAGGCAAAGGATCCTGAAAAATCCAATGCATTTGAACGCTGTGATTCTAAACAGAAAGTTGATTTAGTTAAAGTTGTTTTAGAATATGATGTTCTATTTCAAGAACCTAAAGGTTTGCCACCCAAGTGAGAAATAGTACATGATATTTATTTGCAGCAAGATACTCCATTACCTAACATTGGAATGTATAGTTTGTCAGCTTTATAGAATGCAAAGATAAAGAAGCAGGTATAGGAGTTGATCGATAAAGGGTTTATACGACCAAGCACATTACCATGTGGATATCCAATCATGCCGGTGAGAAAGAAAGATGGTTCGTGGAGAATGTGCATTAATTATAGAGCACTAAATAAAATAACGATCAAGAATTGTTATCCTCTTCCTCGTATTGATGATTTATTGGATCAATTGAAAGAAGCAGTTTACTTTTCTAAGTTAGACTTGCAAAGTGGTTATCATCAGGTCAAAGTTGTAGAACAGGATGCATGGAAGACTGCTTTCAAGACAAAGCAAGGACTGTATGAATGGTTGGTTATGCCTTTTGGCTTAACTGATTCTCCTGCTACATTTATGAGAGTTATGAATGATGTACTTAGACCATTTATTGATGATTTTGTAATTGTTTATTTAAATGACATTCTTGTTTTTATTAAGACATGGGAAGACCATGTAAAGCATGTAAAGCAAACTTTAGATGTTTTAAAAAGAGAAAATCTCTATGTAAAACTGTCAAAATGTGAATTTGGCAGGACATCTTTAAATTATATGGGTTATATTGTAGGGGGTGGTGAATTGAAGATAGATCCCTCTAAGGTTGAAGTCATTGTGAATTGGCCTAAACCCAAATCTGCTATAGAGGTTAGGAGTTTCCTAGGGGTAGCACAATACTGGAGAAAGTTTATTGCTAACTTTTCTTTGATTGCAACTCCATTACATGCTCTAACAAGATTGAAACATGTGTTTAAGTGGGAAGGCAAACAACAGAAAGCCTTCGACACCTTAAAAGAGAAAATCAATACAACGCCAGTACTATCACTTCCAGATCTTCAACATTCATTTGAGATTGAGACAGATGCCAGTAACTATGCCATGGGAGCAGTGTTGATGCAACACGAAAAACCCATATGCTATCATTCTGAGACATTTACTTCTACAGTAGCTAATTATCCCACATATGATAAATAATTGTATGCATTAGTACAAAGTGTGAAAAAGTGGAAACATTACCTAATGGGTAAAGAAACAATCATACATACATATCATCAACCACTTCAATATTTTCACTCACAAACTAAATTGCAGCAATCAAGACATTATAGGTGGATGGGTTTCCTACAACAATTTCATCTTGTCATCAGATATAAGAAGTGCATACACAATAAGGTTGCAGACATGTTATCAAGACCAATCATAAATGCATCTACTATACTTAAGAATAACTTAGTAATGCATGAAAGTTACATTGAACAATATGCTCAAGATGTAGATTTTAAAGATGTATATGCAACTTTAAGTCATGGCAAGCAAGTAGAAGAATTGGATTATTATGTAAAGGACCAACTCTTATATCATTTTGGAAATTTATGCATTCCACCAACTGAAAGAGTTAACATAATTTGAGAAGCATATACTTCTCTCATATTAGGTCATTTTGGTGTAAGTAAAACAGTTTCACAATTACAAAGGTTTTGTTATTGGCCAAGAATGCATGAGACAGTTTCTAGATATATCAAAGGGTGTACTATGTGTGCCACAAGCAAGCCCAATAATAGGAAATTAGGCTTATACACTCCACTTCCTATTCCTTCTCGTCCTTGGGAAACTGTTTCCATGGATTTTTTTGGGGGATTGCCAAAGTCTAGGAAAGGTCGTGATTATTTGTATGTTGTTGTGGATAGGTTCAGTAAAATGTGTATTTTGATACCATGTAACAAGCAAGTTATAGCTGAACAAACAACAAAGTTGTTCTTTCAGAATGTATGGGTTCATTTTGGATTACCCACTTCTATTGTATCTGATCGAGATTCTCAATTTGTTGGGAAATTTTAGTCAAGTTTATGGGAGTTGATGGACACGAGGTTGAAGAAGAGCACAACATTTCATTCACAAATAGATGGTTAGACAAAAGTGGTCAACAGGATAGTGATCCATTTTCTCAGAGGCTATTGCAACAAGCATCTCAAGCTTTGGGATGAGCATTTGTGTTATGTGCAGTATGCTTACAACCATGCCAAGCACTCTTCTACTCAGAGATTTCCTTTTGAGACTTGTTTTGGTTTTATACCAAATTCTCCCTTGCATTTTGTCTTTGGTAAAGACATAGTAGTTGATGGACACAATGATGTGGACAAAGCAGCCAAGTTCATTGAAAAAATCTAGGAAGTTCACTAGGTGGTACAGGAACAACTGGAAAGAAGTCAACCCAAGTACAAGGCAAGACATGACAAGCATCGAGTTGAACACAGTTTTCAAGTTGGTGATCAAGTCTAGATGTACATCAGCAAAGACAGAATGCAAGGTAAAGGTAAGAAGCTAAAACCAATAAGGTATGGACCTTTCAAGATACTTGATAAAATTGGCGAAAATGCTTTTCGCCTTGATTTCCCAGCTTATATGCAGATCTAATCATTCGTTAATGCAGAAAACTTGATATTGTATGAACCTTCATTGATTGAAGATCCTGAAGAGCAAAGTCAGTTGCCTGCTATTGGGGATTTGTTGCCTAAGTATCTCAATGAGTTACAGGAGGACATAGTTCTGGATAGAAAGGTAAGAACTACGCGTCAAGAGGATGTTGAGTACCTGAGAGTGGGACTCGAAGGTTCAAATCCAAGCAACGCATGATGGATAGAAATTGGACAAGTGAGGGAACTGTATCCTCACTTGATCGATGCCTAAAACCAACTTTTGGTGGTCCAAAAGCTTTCCAGTGGGAAGGCGTGATCCAAAATGGATCTTGAATAAAAATCTCTAAGTCTAAGTCTTCATATACATATACTATCGAAAAACACTATCGCAGAAGAAAAACACTAAGAATGGCAGAAAATAGAGCTAATCAGAGGTCTAATTGCGGCTACATAGGAGCTGTCAGATTAGACCAATCAACGGTCCAGATCAAATCGGTGGATCACATCAGATGGTTCAGCAATATCACATCGGTGGGGTGGATCAGGGATGGCCCGAGGGGAAATGTGACTGTGATCGATGACACAACACGAACCGTTGATCGAACGTGCAGATGAACAACTGCGATTACACCATCGCATCACAGGTTTCTAAGGAAAGGACTTACCAAAGGCCCAGAGACACAACAATATGCAACTGCGACTATCGCATCGCAATATCACATCGTAGTATATCAAAGGGGTGATTCCATATGGACTGCAGGCCGTGCGAAGTGCGATATGCCGATGGTGCCGATCAATGATTGGCGAATGAGATCGACGACTGGGATCGAGACCACAGACAAGGGGACGAAGACCCATAACCCAAGCGATATGCGATTGTGATCAAGGTGGACCTGACGAGGTTATAGATGCGACACTATAAAATTTTAAATCTGATATGTGGCATTTTGTTGGGTTTTTATGTCTTTTGGTGTATTTCCGTTATAAAATTGAAATACAAAGGAGACCATGGCATATGGGCACTGTGACTTGCGACAGCAATATAACATCGACCCGATAGGATTATACGTCGGATTCAATATATTTTGAGTTCCAGCTTTGGTCTGTTGGTCAGATTTTTCATTGTTTTTAGTGTATTTTTTTTTTTGAACGAGAAGTGTATTTTTGGGCATTTTCACCCATGCCAAAGATCCTTCCATTTTTAAACAACTGTTTGGAGCCTTATGCATTTATTACAATGAGTGTTTAATGCTTAAAATGGAGATGAACGGACAAAGGCCAGGAGCCCAAATGCCCGAGGAGGGAAGGCGAACAGTCAAGGATGATAGGCTTAAAAGCCATGCAATGGTAGAATAGAGAGCAGCGACAGAGAGAGAGCAAGAGAAAGTAGAAGACATAGAGCAAGAGGAAGTGGTTGTGTACTCTTGTAGACTTGAGGATTTCAAGTAAATCCCTATTGTTTTTGTCACTGTTGTGTTGAGACTATGTTTGAGCTCACACTTGTAATATTTTGCTCTTAAAGACATAATATAGAGGTCGACACTAAAAGCTTGGACTAGGAGACGTAGCTAAGGGGTTTGGTGAACTCCTTCATTATTTTGACTGTGTTGATGTGTGTTTTTTATGTTTTATAACTGTTCATTGTCTATATTATTCGCAATATTTTCAACCTGTTGCACTAAATAATATAGGCATTCCTGCACATGAGTCTATAATACCTTTTCTTCTTGATTTAGTATCCATTTTGGATCAGCGCAACTAACTGATGTAATTTCATGACGACGTCATAAAGTTCTTAGTTAGAGGAGTGCGATGATTTGTTGTTGGCACATGTTGCTAGTGTTTTACTTGCGATGATTCTTGTGAGTTTCAAATTTTGAGGTTTGTTTGGTTGATAGGACAATGTGTTTTGTCCTCAGAGCTTGTTTTTCTTCTCTTTGTTGTGTCAAAAGTATTGGTTGTTAAGATTTTTGATTTCGGTTTTCAAGACTTTTCAAATCCTCTCTCTTGAACCATGTGACCTAAATTCCCTAGGGTTTCTCCATTGCTTGGTTTACTTGGGTCACTCCTTCATTGAGATCTTTAGACTCTGCTTGGTAAAATCTCTCTCGTAGTTTGAGACTTCTTCTATTTTGTTGTTTTTCATCCTCTTGATTGGTGTATGTGTTTGGTCAGTGAACTTCCTTGTCTTGTTCATTAGGTCTCCTTCTTTAGTTTGGCATAAATCGCTTTGCTTCCTAGTCAATGAGATAGTTTTCCAATTTTGTGAAAAAGGATTATTTCTTTAGTTTTGAGTCTTTGATTCATTTTTGCATGTAGTTTGTTGGGCGATTTAATTGTCTATTAAATCCCTGTTATTTAATTTGTCAACCCAGGGTTTCGTAAACTTAGAAGCAAACCAAAATATATGGGACCTCAGATGAAACAGGTGTAGGAAGTTTGTTTAGAATGGAAATGCATATTACAAATCTAAACTATCAGATCTATTTTATGAAAGCATAAAAATGTTTGATCAATGGAATTATTTTACTTTAGAAGATAGAGAAGAGTCTCTTGTTCAAGAGTCCTGATTGTCCTTCTACAATCTTTTTATAATAACATTGCCAAACATCTAAGAAAGCAGGAAAGAAACGAAAGTAAGTAAATATTGTCTTCAGTTCAATTCTTAGCTCATGGAGAAGAGTCTCCTAACTTAGGAGGACTTGATTTCCCTTCTCACATGAAAACTAGCTACTAAAAGGAAATCAATATTCACACAACAAAACATGGCCATAACATGAATTCATATTGAAATTATCTACAAGTATTTACAACAAAGAAATAAAATGAACATCAGAATCAAATTAGTATATTCACAACATTACTCTACAACAAAGTGTACTTATCTCAGTATGGGGATCCTTCCATTCCTCAATGAGCACACATGAACAACTATCACACCTTAAGAATCAAACAACACTCATAACTCATGATTTTGAGAAAATTATATTATTCATGTTGAATGAACAATCATAAATTTGGTGCTAATGAATAACTGATAACTCTTCCCTCTCACTCCTTTTTCCTTTGAAGGATGTTCCTCTTATTTATACATGAATTAGGGATATCTACTCAATAAATGTAGATTCCTTAAATATCTACTAGACCCATACTTGTCTCAAATTATCCCTAAATACTAGATACAAATCCCATGACACATCAAAATCTCCATGATCTTTCTCCTTGCAATATGGTCCACCTCTTGAGTTGAAATTCGAATTTGATCTTGGGAGTCCACATAAGGGTGCCTTGGAAGCTTCCAAATGATCTACACATGTCATCAAACTCAAGCCACTTTTAGGTATAGGAAAACACATGTTATTTCTCTAAATTTTAATCATAAATTCACTCTAAATACATGAAATTAATAACTTTGTAAAATGAAAATATAAACATATATGGTAATGGAAATATAGGGTTATGTAATGATAATATGATGAAATGAGGTGACAAAATGAGGATAAAGGTGAAAATGGAGTGAAAGTTGATGTTAATTTGGCAGCCCAACATACCCCCCAACTTAAGTTATTGCATGTCCTCATGCAATCTATTACATTGATAATAATTTGATCTTTTGAATTGTCTTGCTTTTACATGAACTTTGGCTGATATTGAATTTTTTAACTTCACATAATTTCCTTTTTGACAAATTTGTTCCTTTTTGGAAAATCTTCTCTCTGAAAAACATTTGATTTCAACATATTATTTTGGTTGGTTCTTGTGTGACAACCAAAATTTTATTAGTATTGGTTCTTGTGTAACAATACTTTTGTTGTTTTTGTGTTGCATCAAAAGACTTTGAAGACATTTAATCAACCATTCATTATTTGATCATTATTTGCAAAACATGTAACATTTGAATCATAATGCAATAGTAGTTGCTTGGAAAAAGTATGTTGGTTAGGATGACATGTGCATGAATGACATATATGACATATGAAAGGTGATAATGGAGTATGAATGTGAATATGAATGAACATGGTGAAACATTTTCCAAAAATTATAATTTTAGTATTAAAGGAATTGTTTGATAAAAAGCTAGAAAAGAACATACCTTTACTTACCTGAGTGGACAAACTGTGTATATGTAGAAAAGTGTAGCTTCTGCTGTTGAATCATGGAATGAAGAATACAAGAATGTGATCTGTGTCTTAGTTGCATATATGATGGATGAAGTGGTGATTGTGGATGCTTTATTACTGCTATTGAATTTGTTCCAAAGTATAAAATAATCTGCTCCTGAATCATATAGTCTTCATCTCGTCCCATATCATGGCACAATTCTTTCCATGTGAATAAATGTGTCAATGTCGAACATTGAAAGAAATCATTGGATTATCGACCACTGATGAATGTCGTTAACCAATGCAAGGCAAAATCACCATTAATGTCAATGAGTGCCAAGGTACCCAAGTACATCTTGCAAAGTGCAAATAAATGAGCTGATGTTGAGCCACTTGCAAGATCCAACAAACAAGGGACATTAATGTATTCCCATTGTTCGTTGGCGAGAAGACTTGCCATTAAGGCATGAAAGCCTCAAGGTACTAATAATGACTCTAGTCTTTATCCCTGATAAGGTGCTGAGGTCGATGGGTCAAGACTTGTTGAAAGGTGGGCCTTAAGGAATCCCACATCAGTCAACACAAGTTTATACAAAATGATTGGTAGGACTTGTTACACAAAAATATCGTCACCTTGATTATTTGCAGTCGGTGTCGGTCTATCACCACTTATACCAGCTTCCTAAGCAAGTATCAAACCTCATCTCTTCAGAACAAGCTTTAGAAATGAGAGAAAAACATCAAAAAAGCAATGTAACTCTAGTTCCGCACTTTCTCTCACTTTTGCCTGCGGGCCCGCACCTTTTGTTCAAGGTATCTGCGTATTTATATGCTCTGTATGTAAAGGGGAGTGTGCATACCCCTGTGAAAGTCAAAAGGCGCAATTTTTATCTTAAAAAACTCATCTTGGGTTAATTCTAGAGTTTTCTAGAAGCATTTGTTACGTGGATTGTTTTCTCCAAGTGGTTCGTGCATCCCATAATAGGAGGAACTAATCCCTTGTTGAGAGGAACTATCCCTTTGAAGGAGGATTCTATCCCTTTGAAGGAGGAGCTGGTAACTGATCTCCATTGCACTATAAATTGAGGCTTTGGGTCAGTGGCCAGGGAGGTTAGAAGCTGAACTTTTGAGGGTAAATGCTAGTGAAATCAAGACTTCCTATTTGAGCTTAAGAGGAGAGATCACATACCTTTTTGGCTTCATTGGGGAGTGATTGAAGCTTGTCAAAGTAGAGGAGACTTCTTGTTGGACCCTGGGAGGAGCTTGTACAGCGTCAAGGCAAAGGTTGTAAGGTTCTTCTCTTTTGAATTAATACAATCAAGCTCATTTTTCTCAACAAGTATCTCATGTTATTCGTTTCATGGATTCCTTGACTTTCATGTTAAATATGTTTTATAATATTGGATATTCAGGTGCTATTTAATCGTTTTCCTTGTTTGTGCTTGCAGTTTTACGACAAAGGAACTTACTTGGATCAAAGGAGCGAAGGCATCTCCGAAATTGCGTTGGACATGAGGTAGGCCCTTAAACACATTTGGTTGCCATTATTTATAAAGCACATTTAGAGAAAGATAGTGTCTGGTTGGTTTGTTTGTCATTAGGTCTTCATTAGATTCTAGGAAGGTCTGTCTTGTCCGCAAGATCGACTCATTCCGCGTGACAAGAGGCTTTGAAAAGGTATGATAAACCAAAAGACAAGAAAAATTCCCAACCCAACAGCCACGGAGATAAGTGGAAGAATGTCGTGTTCAAGAGCGACTTGTTGCCATTAAAAAATGGAGTACCCTATTTTCCCAGTTTCCCCAACCATACTGGTCAGTATCACTTTATTTTTTAACAAGCTTGAGGAGGATAACATATGCTTGATTTGTAAGTTCACTCTTAAGATGAATCCCTCTAAGAATATTTAACAAACCTAGAGAAGGATTGGTTTGGTCCTGTTATGAATGATGAGTCCATCGTTGTTTGATGTTTTAACGAATCCAGTGAGTGTATAACTCAACATATTTTTCATGTTTAGATATTTTGAAAAAGGAGCAAAAAAGAAAAATCCATATGTTCCTTTTCATAGATAGTCCCTTAGGTCTGAAAAGGAAAAAAATAAAACCCAAGATAACCTCTTAGTCATGTTCGACTAAGGTATTCTTTTGTTTAAGTAGTCTATCTCAATCTAGAAAAGGGTTAAACTTATACTAAGTACATGTCTTTTCATTTACTTTAACTAGTTCAAAAAGACAAGCACTCAACAATCTTTTCATATTTTGGGAGTCTAAAAAGAGCTAAAAGAGGGCTCCTCCTAGAGGAACAAGTGGTATAAAGAGTAGAAATTGGTTATGGTTATGGTGTAACTGCTCAAAACACACAAAGGTCAAGAGTTTGGCTAATAATACCACTCATCGCAGTGGTTCCTCAAGAAAGGTAAAAATAAAGTGAAACTCTATGATTGACCAAGCAGATGGTGATGATGGAATGAGAAAACCAAGGTTCATCTAGCATAAATAGGCTGATAAAAAATGGAAATCACATGGGATAAAATGAGAATTGTTTCATTTTTACAGAAGCTTGAAACATGGGAAACTATGCTTGAAATTGGTTTCATTTTTACAGAAACTTGAAACATGGGAAACTATGCTTAAGATTGGTTTCATTTTTATGCAAGATTGAAACATGGGAAACTATGCTTGAAATTGGTTTCATTATTACAAAATCTTGAAACAAAGGAAAACCTATGCTTGAAATAAGTTTTCATGCCCCTAGCATAGTGCCTCAATTCGAGGTACATGCCCTGCAAGCTTCATTTCATTCACCTAAGTGGATTACTAGTTACTAACAGGTGGATGGAATAAAGGTTTATTTATGAGATCAAGTGAAAGAATCAACTTGGAATTTATGAGACTCGAATTGGAAGGGGATTTGTTTCATTTTTTAATGACATTGACAAAGGAAATGAACTATGATCATGAAACCTTATTTTATTTTTTAAAGAGCTTGAAACAAGAAAAGAAACTGTGTTGTAGAAACCTTGTTTAATTTTTTAAGGAGCTTGACACAAGAAGAGGAACTTTTCTCTGGGGACCTTGGTTCATTTTTTAATGAGCTTTCCACAAGAAAAGGAACTTTGCTCCAACAAATTGATCATGACCTACATAATGCGATGGCTTCCAAGAGGTTCTCATCAGGTGGGAGAACAATGCTTTGGAAGGGATCAAAGGATCCAAATGAAATATCAGACTCCAATTCCCCAACTAAATGATGCACCGCATCACCTACTGGGTCTAGGTCAAACTAAGTTGAGTAGATAGTGAAGGGCTCATCTTCATCAATAGGTACATGAATGGGATAGATTGCCACGTAATTAGCATGTGGCGAGGAATATACCACTCGCACATTTGGAACGCTTAGGGATGTAGGATTATTTGCATTCAAATAAAGACCAACAAATGAAAGTTGATCGATAGTCACAATCCTTCCATCATATAGGAAGCACATCACTCGAAAGAGTGTGGACACAACAAAATTCATAGCATAAGCATAGTCTCGCCCCAGGAGAAAATTAAAGTCCAAAGGGCCCATGACAACCATAACATCAATACATACAATTTTTCCTCCCAAGGTAATAGGAAACTGAGGAAGGATCCCTAAGGGTTGAATAGTTCTTTTGTTAAAAGATAATAGATTCGGAGCGACAAACACAAGTTGTGGGGAACCTAGAGCTTACCAAGCAGTGGAGGATATAATACTAATAGAATCTCCCTCATCTATAACAATGTGATGGATATTCTTATCATAAGCCTTTACCATGATCTTAAAAGGCATGTAAGAAGGGAGATGAGGTTCTTTCAATCGACTCCAATCAAAAGAAATGGCATGTTTTCTTGGAGGGGTTTTTGTGGGAACGGGAGAAATGCCCCTGTGTCTGATAGAATCAGAAGAAACAAGAATAACCTGAGTGGTATGATTGTTACTTTCTACAGTAAAAGTATGCTTGACTAAAGGTGGAGTCGAGTCAGCCATTTTCTCAACAAATGGTTGGTCGGGAATGGACTCATGAGATTCTCGTTCAGAGAGTGGGATTGATTGAATTTGAATTATGATCAATCACTTCATCAACTACTAGTGGGAGAAAGCTTATGATAACCAGCCGAAAGATGAGGTTGAGATGTTGTAAGGTTTTCCAACACTTTTTAGGCTTCATCTATATAAGGACAAAGGTGAATAGGATGATTCCCTTCACATAACTTATAAGGAAAATTTGACTTTACCCTTTTTCCCATGGACCTTACTATCACTAGTTAAGGGTTTATCACCAGCATGATCTCCATAAGCTGATGACAAAGGTCGATATGAGCATGTGGACCACACTTCTAATACCTTTGAAATACCAGGACAATCTCTAAGAAATTGATCACCCTTAAAAAGCATGCAAGGGAATTTAACTTTGCAGGGTTGATTGGAAGGTTCCTCCATACTAGTTGTGTTCATAGCAATGGTTTTTTGGTTGTCCCCCTTATTATTTTTCTTCTTAATCTTCAGTTTCTTCTTCTTCTTATCCACCTAGTTACTAACATTAAGGATTTCACCAAAAACAAAGGAAGAAGAGGAAGAATATTGAACAGATGAAGAAGGCAAAGGGTCAATTTTAGGATCAACTTGAGCTTGATATTGTTTAGGTGGAGTAGAACCTGGTTGAGAAGCATTTTGGACATTTGAAACCATAGGGGATGAAAAAAACAAATTGGAAAAACAATGGTAAATCTGGGAGGGGACAACATATTCATATAAAGAGAACCAATATTTCTAAGAGGAAAAGGACTAGGATTCTCGTCATAGGGATTTCCTTGATTGGTGGACTTGGGAACCATTGCCATTAGTCTCAACCTAAGATCTACTAAGGAGTTTTTTCACGAAGAGGATGTTATTTCACGATCAATTAATTGATTTTAGAAATTAAATACACAAACAAAAACAAGGAGGGGTAACTAAGCAAAAGGGATTACCAAGTAACCATGAACTGCAATATACACCTTGGTGAACCAAGGACTTAACGTACGTGCAGGAAATTTGCCTGAATGTTTTGTTTGGTATATCACAGTGTACAAGGTAGTCAACTCGATTACCTATGGATGGATAGCAACCTAGGGCAGACTTCCAAAATATACTTGAGAGTACGTGGAAGTGCGGTCCGTAGTTGTGTTTTCTAATGTATAACCATATGATGAGAGCATCATATAATTTTCATGCGTGGAGCGCCATCCGATATACCTAAAGGTATGTGGAGAACGATCCTATACACTTACGTATGTGGAACAGGATTTCACCCCTGGGATACAACGTTGGCAAACAATAACAGCTCCTATGTTTAACCACGCCAAAACATGTCTCTAGCCTAGACCTCTAAATGTTTGTGTTAAGTTTCAAATGCTCCTTATTTTAATTGAGATGAATTTTAGAGTTGATCTTGAATTATATTTCGATTTCAAGACTCAAAACTTGATGTCACCTGAACACGCCTATGATGCAACTAATATGATAAAAATAACTCTTTTCATTTTCCTTTTAACAATGAAAGGCCTAACTAAGTAGGGGAAGAAGAAATCAATGAACAATGCAACAAACAAGTGATGCAACAATCGATCTCTATAAATTTACTTTTCCAATAAAAATCAAAGCCTTATATGCAATGCATGATCCATAAGATTTTTCTTTTGGATTCCACTTAATTTTTAGATGAAAGCTAAGATATTTGCTTAATTATTGATAAAAGAAACTATTCAAAATGATGATTGAAACACCAATTCTTCTAATAATTCAATGATAAAACAAAATCAGTTACCAAATCTAAACAAATTCTTATCAAAGAAACTGGAGAAAAAAAAAACAAAACAAAACAAAAAAAAAAAAAAAAAAAAAAACAAACCAAATGGAGGCTTTAGAGAGACCACAAGAAACTCAAAGGAAGAGAAGCTGGAAGAAGGCTGATCAGAGAGAAAATCAAGACAAAAGAAAATGTGTGGATGAACATGGGCCAATGCAAGTGCAAATGAGGCACCAATTCTTTGCAACGCAGGAACATAGAAGGCTCAGTTGAGGTACAATGCTCTGTCTCTAGACCAAAGAATGCGTTGGCAAAGCGATGCAAGGTTCTCACAAAAACTGCAATTAAAACTTAGTGAAGGATCTTCCTCCGTATGTTCTTGATTGAATAACATAGTAAAGGCTTGAAGAAGAGGTAAGACGAGAATAATGGACAAAGAAACCACCGAGGGAATACACCAATCCATAGTATGATCACCAATTTGTTGTGGAATCTACGACTGCGGACAAAAGTATCTTCCCTAGGCCTCGTGGACTAACATAGAACAACATAAATACATGGAGACTAATGTTTTCCTTAAATTAAATAGATAACAGGATGAATCCTACCTGGATTCCATCATATGATTCACTCCTTCCTTGGCTTGTATGATCCAATTCTAGCTCTTATTGTTATAATTAGAACCTGTACAGTCAGAAAACACAAGTCAATGATCTACGATATTTATGTAGCATCATCTAATCACTTTATTCAATAGATCAACATGGTATTAAAACACATGAAACCATAACATTATTTATAGGAAAAAAGATAACTCTTTGAATTAATAGAAATGGAATGAGTTACAACCAAAAATAGGTGTTGATCTTGTAGAAGGGCTCCTCCAAGTTGACTTGTTCTTTCCTTATCACAAAGTGCACCTCTAATCACCCTAATGCATAGAAATACATCTCTCGCATCAGTGGCATAAGGGTAGAATCACTCTCCAAAAGCCAACCCCTTTCCTATGGGTGGCAGTAAATATATAGGTGAAGGAGGTAGTTCATGAATTCTTATTATTTTACCAATCTAGGCTTGAGATCCACTCTTGATGGGAGGATGAGCTGAAGGGGTAAGAGATGAAAAATCCAAGTTAGGATATGATATTATTTGAGACTTTTATATAAGGTAAATAGTTACAATAGATCCTGGAAGCCTATGGAAGAGGAAGCTTCAAGATTTTTTTTTATTTTCTCGAATTTCTAGAATCAGCGCACCACAAACACTGAGCGACCTGCTAGTGATCAACGCAAGTGCAGAGTAAGGAAACCTAGTAGTCAACACTAGCCAATAAGGGGCCAAGGTGTGTTGGTCCTTAAAATGATTGAAATAAGGTACTTTCATGCAGAAACTTAGGGATTAGAAAGATTCATGCTTAGGGATTTGTGTAGGGAGGATGACAAAGTGTTCAAAGGATGTGAATGATCCTGTTTGAAGGCCTATTGACCATATGTGACAAAATATCCTATAACACATATACTTATATTCATTACTACTTAAAGAAACAATATCTTTCTTTTTACTTATGCATGAAATCATAGTAGATCCTAAACTAAAACAACCACCTATAGTGCTTCTTCCATTAGTCTCACTACCACCCCAATCAGAATCTATTAAACTTGTTAATTTGACTTCCTTGTTGTTATACATGAAGCAGTGATGTATATTGCAACATAGATATCTTAATATATGCTTGGAAACTATCCAATGATCATGACGAGGTTCCAACTGAAATTGACTAAGAATGTTCACAAAAAAAGATATATCTGGTCTAGTATTTACCAGATACATCATAGAACCCACCAAATTACAATAGGTGGTAGGATCTACGATACTAGAGTCAAATCTTCTCAATTTCTTGATATTGGTGATATGGGAGTAGTCATGGGCTTTGAATCCATCATATTGAATCTCTGAAATAACTTGATTATATACTTTGTTTCCCCCAGATATATCTCCCCAGGTTTCTGCCATAATTCCAAACCTAGGTAATAATGCATAAGTCCCAGATCCTTCATCTCAAACTAGTTGCCAACATCTTTTTGCATTCTTGTATCCTTCAATTCACACCTGTAATAAATATATCATCCACATATAGTATAATAATGAATGGCTCATTGTTACTACTTCGTATTTGTACTAGAATCGCATTACTTGTTGAAGGAGCTACATAGCCCTAGCCAAGAAACGCAGCAAGAAGCACGCAATTGCACCTCAGCGACCTCCTACTACTAGGGACTGAGCACCATGGACGCATCAGAGGACAGAGAGCCTCTCTTAGATCATCAACAAGAAAATGAAGGAACAACAAAATCTTTCGCCTCTCTCATTTCTGCAATGGGCCCGGCAAAGAACAGACCATCAGTCACTAAGTTTGTTAAAAGATTGGAAGACATTCCTGAAATATCACCCCCTCATGCCCTTCCTTGTAGAGCAGCACTTTCTCTGGCGGAGTGTGGATTAGTGGGGCAGTTCACTGGGTTATGGCCATCTTCAAAAATGGGTAGAAAGGAACTGGATGGCGTCAATAAATGGGAAAATCTCAATTAGGTTTTGTGGAAGAGGTTACTACACTGTTCACTTTGAAACCAAGGAGGATCGAGATCCAATATTTAGGAATGGACCTTATTTTATGGATATAAGAGGATTGTATTTAAACAGATGGACACCAGATTTTGATCCAAAAATGGATGTACCCAATGTTGTCCCCATTTGGGTTAGACTATCACACCTTCCCCTTAACTATTGGGGGGATGATTCGATCAAAGCCGTAGGAAATGCAGTTGGGAAATATATAGACAGGTGCGAGCCAAAGGAAAATATGCATGCATGCGCCAGAATCTGTGTAGAAGTGGACCTTGGGAAAGGGCTACCAGAAGCCATCAAAATCAAAGTGGACTAGTGGACGCACATACAATAGCTAGATTATGAACAAATCCCCTTCAAATGCAAGGCATGTCACGAATATGGTCATTTTGCAAATAGATGTACAAAAAAAAATGAAAATGAAAAGAGTGAAGATCCTAAAAACAAATGGGAACAAGTTAAAAGAAAGAAGGCAATCCACAAACAACCAAATCTATCTTCCTCGCAGCCCTCCACATCCTCTGATCTCCACCCTCCATCACCAAAAGAATATAATAATCCTCTTGCTAGCCTTAATCCTTTTGAGCCTCTGGATGCTTCAGCACCCCCATCCCTTGGACCAAGATCCATATCCAGATCTAGATCCCCACAACATAACCCCAACCCCCCTACATCCCCTCTTATATCAAACACCAATACCCCTCCGCCCCCCGCCCCCTCAGTAGAAGAATCCTAATGAGAAATAAGTCAAAGGAAGCACCCCAAATGTAGAATATAAAAAAAAGCAGGAAGAAAGACAAACAAAGAACTCAAGGATAAAGTAGCAGCAAAGGAAATGGCATTAGGAATTCAGCAACCTATTGAAACCTTCTTAGGAAGGAGTATAGGAAACAACGAAAAAAACCAGCAAAGAGGGAAAGGAGCCATGCACCACCCAACAAGCAAATAATGATAGTGGTCTCCTGGAATTGCAGAGGAATGAGATCATCCGTCAAAGAAAATGCAACAAGAGACATTCTGGAAAAAGAAAACCCAGACATCCTTATGATTCAGGAGACAAAAACAAATAGCCAAGAAACTGAAAATATCAAAAAAAAAATCAGAAATTATGAAGGGGAAGTAATACAAGCAATAGGAGCGTCAGGAGGTATTTGTACAATATGGAAAAAAGAAACATGGGAATTAATCAAATACAAAAAAGATCAGCACTGGATCCAAACGAATCTAATGCACATCAATACAAAAAAGAAGTACAATGTCATAAATATATACGCCCCAAATCACTACAAGGAAAAAGAGCAATGTTGGGCCACCATAAAAGAAGCAATAAAGAAATTCAAACTGGGAAAATAATACTAGGAGGATATTTATATTTGATAAGAAGTATAAAAGAAAAGTTTGGAGGAACATACCACATAGACCCATCCAGCAATATTCTAGAAGAAATAATGGAACGGCACAATTTAATAAACATCCCGCCAAGCAACGGGAAATACACCTAGAGCAATAAAAGAGTGGCCAAAAGCAACATAAAAAAAAGGCTGGATAGAATTCTGATACAAGAAAACATAGTAGCAGTGCACAGCTCCATAAAATCAAAAAATTTACACACCATAGCTTCTGACCATAAACCGGTGATAATAGTCATGGGCAAAATGGAAAACCAAGGACCACTCCCATTTAGATACAGCTCAATTTGGGACAGCAACATAGAAATCAGTGAATTAGTCAAGGAAGCATGGGATCCAAGTAACAGGATCACCACAGTATATTTGGGAAACAAAATTAAAAACTGCAAGAACCAAATTAAAGGAATGGGCAAGAGCAAATGAAAAAAAATATTTACAACAAAAAATGAACAGCATGCAAATTGAAAAAAAAAGCAAAGAAGAAGGCAAGCAAGATTATCTAAGAGAAAAGGAAATCTTTTGGAAAATATATAGGGAAAACAGGGAAGAAGAAGAGGCAAGATTGAAATCCATAAGTTTTTGGCTCAAGGCAGGGGAAAAAAACACATCATTTTTCCACAACACAATGAAGATAAGAAGAGCAAGAAACCAAATAGAAAAAATGCAAGTCGGCAGCCAAGAGTTCAAAGGTGCGGAGGAATTAAAAAAAGCATCTTATCAGCACTTTAAAAACTTACTTTCAGCCAACGAAGAAATAGCTGAAAGTGAAGATTTCTTAAAGCACACAAAAAAAAAGATCAAAATGTAGCAATGTGCAAGGATCCCACAGAAGAAGAGGTAGTGGAGGCCATATGGGGCTTGCATCCGAACAAAGCCCTAGGGCCAGATGGCTCATAGAATTCTAAAGATTTCATTGGTATACCATCAAAAAGGATTTTTTAAGAATGGTGAAGAAAGTCTTTAAAAAAAAATAGGAGGCAACACAAAATCCTCCTACCTTTCTCTAATCCCAAAGGAAGCAAACCCCTCAACTTTCAACAGGTTTTTCCCTATCTCTCTTTGCAATTCATCTTATAAGATAATAACAAAAATAATTGCAAATAGAATCAAGGAAGTGCTTCCAATAATCATATCTGAAAATCAAGGAGGATTTGTTCCCAGCAGGCAGATCATAGATAATGTAATTATTGTATAAGAAGTTGTACACTCTAGTATTCTAAGGCAAGAAAAAGGCCTCATAATCAAACTAGATATGGCAATTGCATTTTGACAGGGTCAGCCATCCATATCTAATGGTTGTCCTTCAAAAACTTGGGTTCTCAAGAGAAATAATGGAAGTCATACATGCATGCATTTCTACTCCATGTATTTCCCCCCTCATAAATGGAAGGCCCAGTGACTTCTTTCAAAGCACAAGAGGCCTTAGGCAAGGTTGTACTCTCTCTCCCTTCCTATATATTATAATGACGGAAACATTAAGAAGGGCTCTGGAAAAACAATGAAACGAAAGAAATATCACAGGGATCAGAATAAAAAAAGGAGTAAAAACAATAAACCACTCACTCTTTGCTAATGACACATTGCTGCTAAGAGGGGCATCAACAATAATAGTAAGGAGGTTCAAAAAAGTTTTGGATAATTTTTTACAGGTTTCAAGTGGGCTATTAAACAATACAAAATACAGGATATATGGATGGAATACCCCTCCCAGAACCATGCAAAGGATCTCACAAATCCTAGACATCCTTGTACAGGAAAAATGGACACATTTCTTTTACTTGGGACTTCCAATCTCAAAAGGGAACATGAAGACAGAAATATGGACTAAACAAATTGAAAAAATGAAAAACAAAATACCAAGTTGGGGTATGATGTGGTTGAATATGGCAGGAAGGGTAATACTAATCAAAGCACTCCTTGCAGCACTACCAATCTACCAATATGCAATAAGCATGGCCCCAGCAAGTGCCCACAAACAAATGGAGTTAACCTTAAGAAGCTTTTTGTGGCAAGGGGGGAAGCAAGAAAACAAAACATTTAGCCTGGTTAGGTGGGAGAAAGTAGTACTACCTTATGAACAAGGAGGCCTATCAATAAAGGTACCTGCACTCATAAATGCAGCATTGGGAATGAAAATAGTATGGAGACTAATTATAGGAAAAGAGAGCTGGTGGAAAAAGACTCTTATATCAAAATAGATGGATGGCACCAGGAAAAGAATGCTTAATGGAAATATCCCAATAAGACAATGAACCCAAGTATGGAAGTTGGTTAAAAAAACAATTCCATTAATGAGTAGATACATCTCTAAAATCCCAGGCAATGGAAAAACAATTTCAATTTGGTAGGAAAAAATCATGGGAAAAGAACCACTACAAACCCATCCAGAAATTGAAGACATACAAGAATGGATGAAAGGTAAAGGTTTCAATACTTTACACTCAATCTCTCAATGGAACCAAAAGAAGTGGCAAGGCTGGAAAATCTCAGCAATTCTGGTAGATCTGGAAGGGCAATGGAGCAAAATCAGGCAGCTCCTAAAAGGGGCAACGCCAATCCACCATGATGAGGAAGATGATTATCTCTGGGACCCAAGCAGTGGACATTACATAGTTAGGACTGGATATAAAATCCTTCAAGAACAACCAAATCAATAAGACTGGGATTCTTGGAAAATAGCATCGAAATCAAAAAGTATGCCTAAGATAAAAATGCTCATATGGACTCTTTTAAAAGGGAGAACATTGACCAGTGAGAACTTAAAAAAAAATCCTTTCAAGGCCCAACACGATGCCCATTATGCATGCAGCCTAAAGAAAATATAAAGCATTTATTCCAAGAATGCACTTTTGCCAAAGAATGTTGGCAACAACTGTTAAGTCCATTGGAGATAAGAATAAATTTTGAAAATCCCTTGTTATATTTTCTTTAGACCTTTGAGAAGGCCTACCCATACACAACAAAGAAGAAAGTCACAATTCACAGAATATGGAAGTGCATTCCAATAGTTCTATGTTGGCAAATTTGGTTGACACAAAACAAGTGCATTTTCAAAATTCAAATTCCAAGGATAGGGAAGACCCTCTCAAAAAATTGGGGATTAACTTTTGAAATCCTCAACATCAAAGGAACAGCACCACTAGATTATAACACTCTTCAATAGGGAGAGCATTATTGGCTCGGCAAAGCCATAATAAATAATAATGGACAAAAAGGACAGAGGAATATAAACTCAGGAAATATATGGAAAATAAGAATAAGTGAAGAGGAATTGACAAACTGGAGGAAAAATCAGAATATATATTGTCTATACTTTGATGGGGCCTCAAAGCATAATCTGGAAAAGGCAGGGGAAAGGGGAATAATCCTCGACCCCGATGGGAAAGAAAATGTCACATATGAATGGGGATTGGGACAAATCTCAAATAATAAGGCAGAAGCATACAACGAAATTCAAAATCCTATCATAATAGGAGACTCAGCCATAACAATAGAGGCTATGGCAAGAAACAAAAATCCAAGCAATGAGTTCATGAACAAAATTTTTAGAAGAATCAGGAAGAACTTGGAAGGCTATGGTGGTGTAATCTTCAGACATGTCTTGAGAATTCACAATCAACGGGCAGATTATTTTGCAAACCAAGTAGTGGAAAAAAATTAAGGGCATGTTTGTGAAAACCAGGAGGAATATCACAACTCTGTTCCTTAATAATCAACAAAAAATCATAAGTATAAAGCTCACCAAAACCAAGGGAAAAATCACAATGATAAAAGAAATAAATCAAAAAACAATAAAGGACATATCAATGCAGTAACAGCCAGGAAATCACAGGAATGCAAAGGAAAAATCATGAAACTTCAGACTTTCGTATGAGCAACATCAGGAAGGACGATTGCAATCCTGTTCACAAGAACCACATTGCAATCTATCTCATCAAAGGCAGGTCTCGGGATACATTAAAGCACTCTAAGAATAGAGGGTGCATTCACAAAAATCACAGCAGAAATCTCAGCGAAGAAATCTTCATTTTCCATGTTAGTATATTGTTACTTTGGTTTCAAAGCCCCTCCCTGTCTTCTCTAATAGCCCGCAATGTTTCCTCTTTTTAGTGCGCAAACTTCATCTTAAGCCCCCACCCTTCTTCTTACCTAGCTCGCTCACCCCGTATCCCTTCACTCCCTTCACTCCCTCCACTCAGCGATCCATTGCAGTGCAAAGCCCTTAGGAGAATCCATGCCCTCCATTTTCCACTCCCATTATCTCAGCCCTCCTCGTTGACTGTTATAACCAGATTTTGGTCTTCCTTCAATTATGTCATTCACAGGGACTTCAACTCTACTGGAATACACGGAAAAACCCGACCGAGCGCTTAAATTGGACTTCAAAAAACATTCACCCGCAACTATAATTATCAACGCATCTGCACTCCCAAGCCATTTCTGCAACGCTACTCCTTCCTTTCTCTAACCTCCGAACAAATCAGGACCATTGATCTGGCGCTCGATCCGACTATTGTCGTTTAGCCTGATCAATCAAACTTGCACGACAATCCTCCACTGTCGATCTGTACTTAATGGATCTGACAGTTCACATCGATTTTGAGTAGATATCAAGCACGGAGAATACCCACCTGAAAAGTGGTTTTCTCTCTCTCCTCCACTGCTACGTGTCGCTCGGTTAGTGGAATCGAGTGACCACTCCTTTTTACCACTTATGGTTTCTACTCCACCCGAAATACCACTTCAGCATTTAAATCCACTTTTATTCTTGGTTAATGTCCGGACTCGTTCGCACCCGATGAACATATATTTCAACCATCGATGGCTACGACGTCTCCTCCAGATTCCTCTTCTACCAATGCTTGTGATTAATCCCTACTGTTCATCCCTTGATTCTAATCTACGCGATTTAATCTCTATTCATCTAACAACATCATCCGTTGATCTCCGATATCCAACAGTTCCTGTGTAGGACAAAAGGAAAGCGCTCAACATCAGCAGAAGAAGAAGTATCTCAGGCAATACAAAATCAAGGAAGCACATCAAAACAAGGAGCAGTAAGTAGAACCAAAGGAAGAACAAGCAAACAAATCAAATCGAATTCAACCCCATTGAAAAGGCAGCAAGGAATGATGCATGCCCAGCATGAAAAGCGAATAAATTCATGATCCAATGCCTACAAGAGTCACTCAAGGATGTTAGAAACAAAATGAGAATGGAGTATAGTTTCCAGAAAAAACCATGGCAATGCAGAAAGAAGAAATCATGGAACTGAAAACCAAATGCAAACATGTCGAAGAAGTGGTGGCATATTACAAAAACAACACTACGATCAATGAAGGAGAGAAATCGGTCAATTATGACAAGAAGGACCAGCCAACTCAAGGGAAATCAGTCTACAAGCCATGAAAATATGTCAGAATCCATGACATGTAAATTTCTCTTTCTAGTAGGTCAGTTTGTTAGGCAGTATACTAGAATACTCATAAAAATACATGAAGTTTTGAACACAAGCTTAGGAGAAGAGACTGCGTTCCTATCTCATGGCTTAGATGTTTATCATGTTACAGTAGATTGTAATAGGAGCTTTCTCCATCAAAGCTTTTTGTAATATATCAATTACCCGACCTTGTTAAAACAAATAATGAATGGCTTATTATCCACAACTTTGATGTAGAGGTTTGGATCAACGATACTTTTGATGAACCCAATTCTTAGTAGATAGGCATTCATTCTTGCATACCATGCCCTAGCAAATTTCTTGAATCCATGTAGGGCCTTCTTGAGCCTACAAACATGAGTGTCCCTGTTATTTACTTCAAAGCCTTTAGGTTGTTAAATGCATACTTCTTCATTGATGGTTCCATTCAAAAATGTTGGCTTTACATCCATTTTACGAATATTAAATCCCATTTTTATAGCCAACGAAACCAAAGATCTTATAGTAGTATATCTTGTGGTAGGTATAGAAGTTTCTTCATAGTTTATTCCTTCCTTTTGAGAGAAATACCTTGCAACGAATCTAGCTTTGTACTTGTTTAAGCTTCCATCAACAACGTGTTTGCTTTTGTAGATCCATTTTGAAGTGACAACTGATTTGTCACCTGGTCTAAGAATGATTTCCCAAACCCCATTCTCCATTATGGTTGATATTCTTCTTGCATTGCCTTCTTCCATACTTCTTGATGAGAAACTTCTTCAAATGTGGTTGGTTCAGCTTCTATTAGTTTTTCCATGTATGCAGCATATCCTAAATATCTTTTTGGTCTTTTTCTTTCTCTAAAAGTTCCTTTTGTAGCTCCATGTCCTCCAGCATCTTCAAGAGTTTCTTTTAACAAATTTGTCATTTTCCTTGTGTCGGGGTACAATCACAGGTTGAATAGGCTCACGTGGTCCTTCTTCTTCTTCTTCTTCTTCTTGAATTGTAGTAGAATTAGGGGAACTTTAAGATCTAAAATGGGCCTCCTAAGGAAATTATAAAATAATAGTGGAAATAATAAAATAAGATTAGATTACATCATCAGATTTTAGAGGGAAAAAATAAAAAACTATTTTTTCAACTTGTATTTTCAATTTATCTTCCTATGGGTTTACTCAAATTTCGAGTGGAAACACTAGTTGGATGCAAAATTTGATTTCTCATCCAAAGAGTACCCATGTTTCATACTTTATATGGACCTTACTACATGAAAAATGAGAAATACATGAAAAACGTGATTGCAATCACTTTTTTCCATATATTTCTCATTTTTCATGTAACACGGTCCATCGAAAGTATGCAACATGGCTATTCCTTCGATGAGTAATTAAATTTTTCATCTAATGATTACTCCCTTTTGAAATTTGAGTAAAGTCTTAGGGAGATAAGTTAAAAATATGAGTTGAAAAAGTAGTTTTATTATTTTATTATTTTTTAATATTTTTACTTTTTACTCCAAAAATGGTGAATCATCCCCCATGGTTGACATCGACATCATGAATCCTATTGGTTCTTATAAATTTTATTTTGGATGTACATTTTTCTTAGGAGGCCCATTTTAGACCTCAATAGTCCCCTAATGGTTATTCATGGTGTTCTTCTTCTTCGAATAGTGGTATGTCTTCGTCATCAGAATCAGTAGGAATATCTTTGGATATTTTGTAGGCGATTTTCATCAAATATAACATCCTTGCTTACTTTGATTTTTCTTCCTTCCTTGATGTAGATCCTTTATGATTTTGAAGAAATATTGTAGCCAACAAAGATACCCTTAATACTTGTAGAGTCTAACTTCTTTCACTTGTCCTTTGGAATGTGGACATATGCAGGACACCCAAAGATTCAGAGATGGTCCACACATGGCTTCCTTCTTTTGAATGATTCTTCGAGTGTCATATTATCGAGGATTCTATGAGGACCTCTATTTTGTATATATACGGTGGTCATTGTTTCTTCAAGAATCATTTTTTGTATACACTCTTCAAGTGTTCTATTTTTCCTTTCTGCAAATCCATTTTTCTTAGGATTGTAAGGAACAATAAGATCGCTCTTAATTCGTACTTCTTTGAAATATGCAATTATTTATTTTGAAGTATATTCCTCACCATTATCGTATCTCAAAGTCTTTATTCTTGTTTTGGTTAAAGTCTCCACTTCAGATCTAAATTTCTTGAACTTTTCAAATACTTCGTCCTTTGATTTGAGTAGATAGAGCCACGCCTTTCTAGAGTGATCAACAATGAAGGTTAGATAATAAATATGACCTCCAAGTGATTTGTTAGACATAGGCCCACACACATTCGAATGAATGAGGTCCAATATTTATTTAGACCTTGTTTCATTGCTTGTAAAGGGCTTCCTTGTATTTTTTCCAAAAGCGCATCCCCTGCATATTCCTTCACGGTCTTCCTTGATATTGGGAATTCCACTTACCATTTGGTTAAGGGAGGGGGTGACCTTATAATGTATATGTACATATATTCTATGCCATAGCTCAATAAGATTGATTTACATGTGAACTAGGGCTTGAGAATATGGTGTTATAAATATATATAGACTTCCTTCATGTACTCCAATAATCCTAGCTTTATTGATGCTTGAATATTTACCCCAAACCAGAACCTTTCCATCTATAAAATCAATTCTATCTCCTTTATATTCTAAACAAGAAATTGAAAGTAAATTATTTTTCAAACCTAAAACATAGAGTATATTGTTGAGATGCAACTTTGCTCCATTTTCTAGATTCAATGAAGTTTATCCCATACCTTTAACTACATAACTATTGTTGTCTCCCAACTCCACAACATGAGAGTATGGTTCCTTTGATAGAGTGTGAAGCTGACTACTTTCTCCTATCATTTTCCTTGATGCTCCACTATCAATAATCCATGTGTTTTCATCATTGAGTGAACCTATGAGTGTAGTCGGGAACCCTTTTCTTTTAACCTTATTGAATAAATTGTAGATGATTCTTTTGATCAAGCTTCCGGAAACATTGAATCCCATTTTCAAGTATCTTATTATAGAGGGATTAATTTTACTTTCAAGCCAACAAAGTGATCTCCAATCTTCCTTGACCTTAACTCTGATACCATGTTGAGAAATCAATGTTATTAGAATTAGGGTTTGATTCCTCTTTCTAGATAATTACTTGTGAATTATGTTGACTTCTTTTACTACTTTATTATATTATCTTTCATCAATCAATTACCAAATTATGTGTGTATGAAGATCACAAGAATAAGAGACACAAGATATAGGCACTTTTCCCGAGAAAAACCCCTATCTAGGGAAAACCCATTCAAACCTCTTCCTTCAGTTGTTTTCACAAGATAAGATGAGATAATCCAATACTCTTTGACCTAGATATAGACTTCCTCTAATCACCAAGTCATCCCTTCCTTCCATCACCTTTGATCTAGAACTTTGACCCTGAATTTTGACCTTCCCAGTAGCAGAACTTTGACCTCCCCAGCAGCAAAACTTTGACCTCCCCAATAGTAGAACTTCAACCCCACCAGCATCCTAGTAACTTCCTACGAATGAGAGAGAGACAGCCCAAAACTTCAACTTTATTCTTCTCTTGCAATTATCCTTCTTCTCTTGGAACTTCACACTTTTTCTGCTCTTCCTTCTTGTGTATCAAACTTGTTGAGTGAGTAAGAAAATGGATCTAACTACACTTCTATATATAGCCCCTTTTGTGGGTCTAATTTCCCTAATGTAAGTTGATTTCATCAAGCAAGGGCCGACTTGGTGTGTGGGTGACAAATGACTTATTTGACTCAACTATTTTTACATGATTCAAAAGCCCAAGAAGGGTCTCATAAAATGGAAAATGACTCTAATGACTCAAGACAAAACCTAGAAGTTCGCAATGGGGGCTTTGACCTATAACATGATGACCTAAGCATGAAACCCATGATTTAATAAGTCATAATAATAATAATAAAATATTTTTCTTTCTTTTGATAAATACATTTCATTATGACTCAAATACAATTATGAATATTGAACCTAGTTACATGTTTCAACACCCTATTGTTATGATATTCTGACACATAGGAAATAATTAAGTACAACTTCCTCTAGTGTATAGTTAGGTAAAGTGTGTTTCTTTAGTATGTACTTTTTGTAACATACAATTTGCTAGTCACGATATGTTCTAGACATGAAGTGATTTGATGGTTCATTCTCTCCTTAGTATTAGCAACACTTGATTTATGGCTTAATACCCAATTGGTCCATGATATGTATTTAAAGAGCACAAAGGTTCATTTGTTAGGTGACCGTTATGAGAGAAGCTTATGTAAATTTCCTTTATTTTACATTAATAAATTGCCTGAAGTGGTTGCATTAGCTCAGGTCGTGGACTGTTTCCCTCTTTAAGGGTTTTAACAACGTTAAGAATACTGGTGTACTGATCTGTGATCTATTTGTGAGAGGTGTCTTTTGGTGTTCTATCTAAGGAACTTACCCTATAAATTCCTACATGGTATCAGATCTATTTGAGGGCCGCATCTGTTGGTGATCCAAATCCGAAGCCGGCAAAACTACATCTGGCTGTCGATTCCTAGATCTATTGTTTTTTGCTGCTTTCGAGCTAAGAGGATTACTCTATTGTGTTATGAGCATCTTTTCTAGTGAGTAACCCCTTTTGTTTCACTCGAAAAGGTTTCTAGTAGCCCTAGGTGTGTCATTTTTAAGATCTGGAGGTGTAGAGTCTTTATTGATAGTTATATTTATTTATCTCTCTGTTTATTTTGGTTTATATTCATCTATATTTTTTATATTACCATATCTATACCTTTCATTTATGTGTATGCTCTTTTCCTCGCGATTTTGTGCGATTTGAACAAACTAGAAACGGAAAGAAAGTAATTTTCTCATTGTATACTCTTTTCTGTTATGCCTTAGCCTGATCTCGGAAAATCAGAAACATTGAGGAAAATATTTAGTTTTTGGCCAAATCTAACTTTAATTCGTAAGACTTGGATTACTTTTTCTTGTTCATTTTGGGTTGTGATTGTTTTTTTGTTTTGTATGAAAAAAGGGGTTTTTCAAGTAAGCACACACTCCAAAGCTTAAGGAAGCAAAATAAAAATTAAAAAAAAAACAACCCCCTTCCTCCTTTCCAAAAATTACTAACCTTTTAAACTAAGTCACTTGGTCCAAAGTTACTTTATGAGAATAGAGGTCTTGGATTCAAGTCTTTCTTTTTTTTTATTTACTTTTTCAAAAAGCACATGTAACTTATGTTTTAAAGTTACTTTATGTAAAAATGTTATCACCCATTATAAAAAGTGAGTCACTTATAATTCTAAAGTCACTTTATCTTTTATTTAAGTTACAATTTAGTGGATAGGCCATAAAGTACCATTGTAAAAATGACTTTCACTTATTTATAAAAGTGGGTCATATAAAGTACTTTTTTTTTAAAAGTGAACTAATTAGATTAAGTTTGGGGGGGCGTGGGTTTAAATATAACATTACCATTCACTTCCCAACATTCACGTGGTTTGTTGGCATCTTCAACAACTTTTCTTCAAAAATCTATAACTTCTTCATCCAAAAGTTGTTTTCGGAGATTGTTTTTTTAATCATCCTAATTTACGAGATCTTTCCATTGTAACACTTAGTTTCAGCACCTTCAACTTCAGTTTCTTTTAAAATGGAAAGTCCATGTCTAGTTATTCTTGACAGCACCAATTACTTCCAATGGATATCTTAAATCGTGGATTTACTTAGAAGTAAAGTTCTTTATAGAATAGCCTCAGGTGAAGAGTGTAAACCTAAATATGAAGATAAGCAAGTAAAATGGGAAAATAAACAAGATCAAGCAAGTGGGTTGATAGGGATGTCTCTTTCTCCAGACCTTAGATTCCATATTGCAGAAATTGATACCCTCAATGAAGCAATGAAGCAACTCAATAAAGTTTTTGGAATTAAAAATGAAATTAGAGCCCATCAACTCGAAAATGAGTTGCTTACATTGGACCCCAATAATTGTTTTTCCATTGAAGATTTTTTTGTCCAAGTTCAAGATTCTTAGATTTCTCTTGGAAGGTGTTAAGGTTAAGAAAGAAGATAATAGCCTTATCTATTCCATTATTACTAAGTTAGGACCATCCTATTTTGTGTTTGTTTCCACTTTCCATTCTACTAAAGAAGCTTTTATTTCTCAAGGACAAGCCTACAAGTCCCCCTCTTTTGATGCCTTTTGTGATTCTTTAATAAGAGAACAAGAAAAACACTTACATATTGGTCTTCTTTACTCGAAACTCTTCTAAGAAAACCTTAGCAGCCCAACAATAACCAAATTCGAAGAATCCTAAGAAGCAACATCCTAAAAAGAATGGTCCTAAACCAAATAAGGGTCCTAATCAATTTCAGTCTCAAAATGAAAAATCAATTCAACAAAATGATAAGGCAAAAAAAACAAAGGGAAGAAGGCTAATAGACTTTACAACTTTTATAATCATTATGGCCACTTAGAATCCAAATGCTTTAAGAATATGGAATCCTTGGAAATAGCCATGACGAAGCATAACATCCATTTGGAGCACTCTTCAACTTCAACTTCATCGTCAGGAATAACACTTTATGCATGTGGTTGTCAAGCGTCTCAGTCTGGTTATGCACTAAATTTATCTTCTTCTTCTCATTCTCATGAGTGGCTCATTGATTCTAGAGCTTCTTATCACATGGCCATAAACAAAGCCATGTTTTCTTCTTTCAATGATCATAACACTAAAAATATCTATTTTGGTGATGATAGATATCTTAGTGTTGTAGGGACTAGAATTATTCATCTAGAAAATGGTCAATTTAATGATGTATTATGTGTTCCTACCTTATCCTGCAACCTTTCTATTTTTATATCAGATAACTTATTCAGGTGAAGCTAAAATCGTTGAATTTTCACCTCATGAAGTTGTAATTAAGGACCTAAGGTATTCTAGACAAATTTTAGCTACTAGCATTGCTGATGATTCTACAAGGTTGTATAAGTTTAACAAATTTGGCTCATCAACTCTTCCCTCAGTATTTGTTTCTCATAATGATGCAGTGAACAAACTTTGGCATGAGAGATCTGGTCACTTAAACTATCTCTCCCTTCAAAATCCATGTAAAGAAAATGTGGTGATAGGTCTTCCTATGGTATTTTGCAGAGTTTGTTCTAAATGTGTACTTGGAAAACATCATCAGGATAGTTTTGAAAAGCGTGCCCCTTGGCATGCGTCAACCCCTTTACAACTTTTGCATAGTGATTTATGTGGTCCACTTCTAGTTGTTTCATGCTCTGGTTAATAGTATTTCTTAACTTTCATTGATGATTTCTCCAAACGCACTTGGGTATACTTCTTAAAACTCAAGAGTGAAGTATTTAACATGTTCTTGGCCTTTAAGGCCTTTGTTGAGAAATAATATGGACATCAAATTATTAAGTTAAGATCTGATAATGGAGGAGAATATGTTAACAACAAATTCATCAACTTTTGCACTGAGCATGGAATTCAATTGCAACATACTCTTCCATATACTCATAACAAAATGGTGTAGCTGAAAGGAAGAATCGCACCTTAAAGGAAATGGTCAATTGTATGCTTCAATCTAAAGGACTTGGTCTTAATTTTTGGGCAGAAGCAATTAACTGTGCAAATTACATAGTAAATCGCATCCTACTAAGGTTTTAAAGAATATCACTCCAGAAGAAGCATGAAGCTCAATTAAACCAGATGTAAGTCACTTTCGTGTCTTTGGAAGTGAAGTATTGGCCCATATTCCATATGAGAAACATAAAGCCTTAGAACCTAAGAGTGAAAAATGTATTTTTTTGGATATTCTAAAGATGTCAAAGGATATAGACTTCTTCAACCTAAATCCAAAAATGTTATCATAAGAAGAGATGTAAAGTTTGCTGAAAATATATCAGCCTATGAGCCTAGTTCGGTTGATGTGCCACCTCTCTCTATCCCTTCTACTTCTGAAAATATTCCTTCTTTAGATGATGACAGTGAGGATGCCAATCCTCCCCCCTTCTCGGCATCCTCCTTCAACTCCTCAGCTTCGAAAATGGGTCTGCACTACTCAGGATGCAATAGGTTCTCTTGCAGGTGATCCTACATATCAGTGTTGTACATGTTCTCAGTTCTATAGAGCCTCTTCTTTACTAGCTCAAGCTTCAGTGAATCATGATCCTAACACCTTTGCAGAAGCTTCAGGCCATCCAAATTAGGATGCATCTATGAATGAAGAATATCGTTCATTATTGGCAAATGATACATGGGACCATGTTCCTCTTCGAAAGGGACGAAAACTTGTTAGATGCAAATGGGTTTACAGAACCAAGTTTGGACCAAATGGAAAAGTTGATAAACATAAAGCTCATCTTGTTGTTAAGGGTTTTTCAAAATTTGAAGGCATTGAATATAATAAAACCTTCTCCCCTATTTCCAAATTGAACTCTATCCGCCTTATTCTTTCCCTTGCTACCTCTTTCAAATGGGAAGTCCATCATATGGATGTTAAATCTGCCTTCTTGCATGGGGACTTGCATGAAGAAATCTATATGGAACAGCCTCTTGGCTTTATACAAATAGACTTCGACCTTGTATGTTGGCTTAAGAAATCCCTTTGTGGTTTCAAGCAAGCCCCTCAGGCTTGGTATGCCAAAATGGATAGCTTTCTTTTAGATACTAACCTTTCTAGGTATCATTCTAACAATATTGTCTACACCAAGAAAGTGGGTAAGTCTCTTATCATTCTTTTTCTCTATGTTGATGATCATATCCTTACTGGTAGTGATCTCAACCTTATAAACCATGTGAAGTCCATCCTTAAAAAGTAGTTTGAAATGATAGACTTAGGACACTTGCATTATTTTCTTGGTCTTCAAATCTTACAATTCAAAGAAGTTATTTCCCTTTCCCAGTCTAAATATGCTTGTGATATTCTATGCCACTTTCACATGGAAGACTGTAAGTCAGCACCTTCTCCCTTTCATTCTGGAGCCAAACTTTTAGTCACTTGTACTTCCCATGAAGTTGATGCTACATTATACCATCAGCGTGTTGGAAAACTTTTGTATTTGACCCATAATCATTCTAACCTTTCCTTTATTGTTGGCCTTGTTGCTCGGTTTATACAAAACCCACATGAAATTCATTGGAAAGTAGTTAAAAGAATACTTCATTATGTTCGAGGTACAGTTCAGTTTGGGATTCATTACAATGTAGAAGCATCTCCTCTATTAGTTGGTTTCACTGATTCTGATTGGGCTAGTGAACCTGATGATCGGAAGTCTACATCAGGTTATGTCTTCACTCTTGGTTCTGGACCTATTACATGGGCTTGCAAGAAACAAAGTGTCATTTCTCTTTCTTTAGTAGAAGCAGAGTATCATGGCGTTGTTGAAGCTAGTAAGGAAGCCCTATGGCTTCGTCAAATCTTGTCAGAGTTTGGTTTTCAGTAGAAGCATCCTACTACACTTTGGTGTGATAATCAAAATTCCATTCAACAATGAAAAGGTCTAGTCTAACACTAGAGTAGCAAACACATTAAACTACACATGCACTTCATCATAAATCTCGTTCATGACCATGTTCTTGAAGTGCAATATTGTTCAACCAATGATCAAGTTGCAGATATCTTTGCAAAGGCTCTCACAGAGGCGAAGTTTACTAAACTTCGATTTATAGTTGGAGTTCACTAAGTTGTCTCTAAGGGGGGATAGGCTCTAATGCCTCCTTCCTTCTCCTATTTTATCATCCTTGTACATCCTTCAATCCTATCCCAAGTTTTTCTTAAGAAGGGATGTTAGGATATTTCGACACATAGGAAATAATTAAGTACAACTTGGTCTAGTGTATAGTTAGTAAAGTGTGTTTCTTTAGTATCTACTTTTTGTAACTTACAATCTGATGATCATGATATGTTCTAGACATGAATTGACCTGATGATTCATTCTCTCCTCAGTATTACCGACACTTAATCCATGTCTTAACACCCGATTGGTTCATGATCTCGATTTAAAGAGCATGGAGGGTCATTTGGTAGGTGACTGTTCATGAGATAAGATTATGTAAATTTTATTTCTTTTACATTAATAAATTATCTGAAGTGGTCGTGTTGGCTCAAGCAATGGATTGTTTCCCTCTTTGATGGTTTTAATCATGTCAATAATATTGGTGTACTGATATGTGATCTGTTTGTAAGCAGTGCCCTTTGGTGTTCTATCTGAGGAACTTACCCTGTAAATTCCTACACTTATTCTCCTCTTCCAATAAAGGATTCTCATTTACAATGATATGCCATTGAAATCACAAAATTTATAAGTACATAATTGTAAATTATCGCTGTAAAATTTATAATCACAATCGTAAAATTACTGTTGTGGGCCTTGTTTGAAGCAAAAAATATGGGGGTGTGTGCTCATGTGTCCTAGCCAAAGGTGTGGACCCAGTTTGACTAATGGGGTGATGACAACTCCAAGGTGGAGAACTGAATAGCCTCGCAGGTATATGTTGGCTTATAGTGGCCAAATGTTGTGGTGTCTTTGCTAAAAAATCCTATATAAGAAAGAAAATTCTTTCTCAATTAGACAAAAAGAAGTTAAAAACAACAAACTTTCAAAATTGAACTTACGACATTGAAAAATTCACTTTAAAATATGGTTATTACCTTATATCTCTAAAGATCTTGTTTCAATATGTTGATCCTATCTTTAATCTGAAGAGTTTTATCTCTAATGCGAATCAAATAAATGAGTTCTTTGTTCATTTTAAACACAAGCTTATTAATTGTTATGATTGGTTCAAGAGAAACATACAACTCCTCATCAAACCAATCGTCATCACCATAGTCATGTTGTTAGGCCCCTATACTACTAGTGTAACCCCTTATTGTTATTAGTAAAACCCCCCTATTATATTGATGTACCCATGTAGTGCCCATATTATTACTATTATGCCCCATAGAAACCCACTATTGTTATTATTATGCCCTTACATTATTATTGTTATGTCGGCTATGATTATATTATGACCCCTTAGACTCCTATATATAAAAAGGAGGTATTTTCATTTGTATCATCAAAGAATTGTTCATTTCTATAATGTAAAGGAAGTTGCCCCCTCGAAGAGGCTAAATTCTAAGGCATTGATCTATCTTTTCTATCTTTTTTTGAGTTAGTTTCATAATATTTGGTATCAGAGCTTTGGATTCTAGGGTTTCGCTGCTCCAAATAGGTCATCGTGGAATTTTCGCTATAACTTTTTTTCTTCGGTGTTTCAGAAGCGAAAAAAAAAAAACCCATTTGAGAAGAATCCGCATGGAACATCGAGTCCAAATTTCAGAGCTTTTCGCGTTATATTTGCGGAGATATGATCTGAGGAATTTGGTCTTTTTGCAGACTCCTGAATTACATTCCAAACAGGTGACCTGGGGAAAATCGTCATAACTTTCTCTATAGCATCAGATTGAAATTTCGTAAGAAGGTACAAAAAAAGGATGGACTGTAGTTTCTTTTATATATTTTATAGAGCCAAAGGTTGAAATAGTGACACGTGGCATGTCGTACAAATTCACTCTATTGAACCAGTCTATAATCAGGTCACTGTGGGAGATTTGGCATAACTCTTCCTTGGAGAATCCAATTTGGATCAGACTAGCGACATTGGAAAGAGGACGCAAAGGGCTACTAAAGATCGCAATTTCAAAACTTAAAGATCCGAAAGTATAGAGTTACAGTCGTTTCAAGATCGAGCTCCTAAAATCAAGAAAAAACAAGATGAAGAAGTTTGATGGCAAGGATCCGATAAATTGGATACTTCAGATGGAGCAATATTTTGATCTACATGGTGTACCACTATTACAAAAGGTATGTATTGCATCTTCATATTTAGAACCAGATCATTTTTTATGGTATAAAGGGCTTTGTTCTCATAAACAACTTGTTACGTGGTCAATTTTCACGGAAGAAATGATAGCACATTATGAGGATGCAAAGAGAAACTCCTTCTTTAGCCAATTGATAAATCTCAAACAAAAGGGTTCAAGGGAAGAGCACATTGAGGACTTTCAAAAATTGAATAGAAGGGTAAATTATATTCCAGAGAAGCAAAGGATTGATGTCTTCATAGGGACTTTAAAGAATAACGTTCAACATGAGGTTCATTTTTGGGAACTTGATTCATTGGAGGAGGCATTCGAGTTGGCAAGAAAAATTGAAAACGAAATTATGGAAACAAAGAATTCTACCCCTCACAACTATAAACATGGAAGTCTTGTTTCTCCTAGCCTTCCACAACCTACAAGGATGACACCACAACAATTGGAAGAAAAAAGAAAAAAAGGGCTTTGTTACAATTGTGATAGCAAATGTACTAAAGGTCATAAGTGTGCTGAGAAGAAATTATTTTACATAGATTATAAAGAGGAGGAATAAAAGGATCAAGAAACATCAAAAAAAGAGGATATACACCAAGAACCAACCCTAGAGAAAGAAGAAATGAATCAGACCATATCATGTAAAGCATTGGCGAGAATTACCACTCCTCAAACTCTGGAGATAGAAGGACATATCAAGAAGAAAAAGGTGCAAGAAGTGAAAGATCACATTGAGAAAGAAGAAATTAATTCAACCATATCTTGTAATTCATTGGTCGGAATTACCATTCCTCAAACTATCAATATAGAAGGGCATATCAAGAAGAGAAATGTTCAAGAAGTGAAAGATCACATCGAGCATCAAGAAATGAATCTGACCATATCTTGTAAAGGATTGGAAGAAATTACCACTCCTCAAACTCTAAAGATAGAAGGACATGTCAAGAAGAAAAAGGTTCAAACAGTGAAAGATCATATCGAGCATCAACAAGAAGTTCTCCAAATTTTAAAGGACAACGCCACTTTGGTGCAAAATCAAATGAAACAACAGGTAGATCAACATTGTAGTGAAAAATGTTTTGATGTAGGTGATTGGGTATTTTTACTACTATCTCATGCAAGCTATTTATGAGAAGGAAATGTTGGCAATACTATATGCACTTAAGAAATGGTGACCTTACCGAATGGGAAGACACTTCAAGGTAAAAATGGATCATGATAGTCTTAAATACTTTTTAGAACAATTGTTATCTTTAGAAGAACAAAAAAAATGGGTCACAAATATGTTGGGTTATGACTTTGACATCATCTATAGAAAAGGGAAGCAAAATTTGGTTGCTGACGCACTCTCAAGAAAGGATGAGGATGTGGAAGCATTATTTTGTGTTATTTCTATTATCCATCCAGATTGGATAAGCGAAGCAAGGGATGAATGGAAGAAGGATAAAGAAGTATGGCCACACATTCAAATGTTGAAGAAGATCCCTATTCAAACAATATTTCCAAAACTTGAAAAGGAAGGAAAAATCATATTGGAACCTGGAGCAGACACAAAAACAAGAACCAGATAGCTACGAATCAATCAATTTCAGAGTATCTCATCAAGTGGAAGAACTTACCCACTAAAGATTCCACATGGGAGGACAAGAACTTTATACAGAAGCATCAAGAACTACTCAAGCATTGAAGACACCACTTTTGAAGGAGAGGGGCGTGTTAAGCCCCTATACTACTAGTGTAACCCCTTATTGTTATTAGTAAAACCCCCTATTATATTGATGTACCCATGTAGTGCCCATATTGTTACTATTGTGCCCCATAAAAGCCCACTATTGTTATTATTATGCCCTTACATTAGTATTGCTATGTCGGCTCTAATTATATTATGACCCCTTAGACTCCTATATATAGAAAGGAGGTATTTTCATTTGTATCATCAAAGAATTGTTCATTTCTGTAATGTAAAGGAGGTTGCCCCCTCGAAGAGGCTAAATTCTAAGGCGTTGATCTATCTCTTCTATCTTTTTGTGAGCTAGTTTCATAACACATGTCCCCCGTATTACATATTTCAACAAAAGAAAAGTTACTTTGATCATTTAAACAAATAATCATTTTCACATTAATTTATTTCGATTATTTAAACAAATAATCTCCTGCATTGTTTTCAACCCTTTCCAATATTTTTGAAATACACATTCAAGGAAAAAAACATTTTCTTTTCCTCTCATAAACATTTTTAAAAGAAGTGAAATAAAGAAAGAAAGAAAAATCTTGTCGTAAAAATTCCTATAAGTAGTGAAATAAAAGAAAATAAATTTGGTAAAATTGTAAAATAGATTGAATAATCAAGCCAAAGTAATTTTTGTCTCAAATTATGTAAGTGATGAGTTCCCTTGAATCCTTTAGTCAACAGGAAATTCACATTCCAGTTGAAACATCTTAATTAAAATTGTTTGATTTGTTGTGTTAATAATATTTCCAACCATTTATTATTTAGGGCATCTAAATACTTGATTATAATATTTTGATTTGTTTCTTGTGCCTTTCAGTATTCCACCAATCGTGTATAGAAAGGCATGACAATTTCCTAAAAGTAGGCCAGGGGCACATATTATAGAATAATTGAAGGAGATCCCGAAGAGATAAGGGTTGTCTTCAAGTCCAAAAAACAAAGGTGAAATGTAGTTTTTATTTGAATCATTCATTCTACAAAAAATTACCCTCATCTTTTTCTTCATATTTCTTTTTGGTATGAGCTCATGTATCTCCTATAACTTTTATTTAAGACATTGTCTGCATTCTTGGATGAATGTATCTGTCATATTCATGTCCAAATTTTGCAACTCAAAGTGTATTTGGAAAAACCCTCTCTAGGAAATCTGACAATGAATATCTGGTTGACCCTTTGTGAAACTAAATACATATATTTTAAAGTTGATTTAGGAAATAGTTTAGTACCTATAAGGGGCTAATCTTCTAACTGGCAGTCACATGTAATTTTTTGATTAGTACCTTAAGGGGTCAAGCTTCGAATTGACGACCACATGTATATACTCACATAAAATATTTTACCCTCAAGTGGAACAAAATAGTATGTGCTAATGGCATGTAGTCAACTAACTATCATATCCTAGAAACCTTAATAACACACTAAATTTGATGGAAACTAGAAAGTGTTTTCTAGTCACAAAAATATCTTAGATTATCATTGAATAGTAAATTTTTACAGCCAAGAATGCAAACCATTAACCTACAATTTGTAATGTTGATTTCATTTACCATCATATTGAGCTCATTAAAAATCTGTAGATGACATCTTTAGAAATTAGTGAATAGGGGGCTTGTATCATGTTACATACATGAAAATTGTGCTATATGACATAATTTACCTTTTACCTTGACAAAAATAAAATCAAGGGGCTCCTTCAACTTGCACTTTTATAGCCTTAATATGATGGAGATATGACTAGAGAGGACTCTTATCAAATGATGCCCTAATTTGAGACAAAAGTTGAGAGGGGACTAAACCTCAAATTAAGTAACAAAAGTGAAACCAACTAGATCCATATGATATGATGTGTAATGAAAAGAGCAGACAGAACATGGAAGAAACCAAAAACATTACTGGGAAGTTGACAAAAAGTATAAGTCTTTTCTTGGTATTTTGAGGGAAAAGCAACACAAAAAGGATGGTGATGTTAAAATAAGGACGTTGAAATCACTAAACAATAGTTTATTCCCACCCAAAGAGGTAGACATGTTGATATGGTCACAATGAGGGAAGGGGGAATAAAAGGAAAAATTCCTTCTCTAAGTTGACAATATGTGAGGAATAATGTCTAAGGAAAATCTTACTATAAACAATATGAGAGAAGGAAATGTTTCAAAAAAAAGAGGAAGCCATCATGGGGTTATCCATGAAAATGTAGGAAGTAGAAAGGTGATGAAAGCTCAATAATGGGATAATAAAAAGAGATATGAGGAGAAAAGGATGAATAAACAAGGGAGATTGAATTAAGGGATGAAGGATTCCTTTCTAGAATACAAACAAGGGGTACCTTGATATCTTGAGAGGGAGAGTAGGAATCTAGCTTTAGAATCTCACATTTTTAACTTTGAATTTGTTATTTCATAAATGAAGGATCTTATCATCTAGCTTGAATGTTGAGTAAAGTTGTATGTTAAAATAGCCACAAAGTGTTGATGGTTAGATGTCCATATGTGTCTTTTCTATTGGTATACTATAGGTTTACAGAAACATTTGATACATGGAAATGGGAACACTAATGTTAAAATCCCCAGAGATCATGACTAGTTATATATTTTGAATCAATGTCCTTAAGGGTTTGTGTTACAATTTGTATGTAAAACCATCTTGAAAGAGCCATAAAATTTCATGATAAAATTAATAAGAACTATTTATTTGTTTCATGTTGAAAGGAGGTTTTAGAATACCTCCATAGTAAACTTGGTTCATAGGTGTTACTAATTAGATGTCATAATAGCTAAAGTTGACAGGGACTATAAAGGTTATAAGTTTCAATGGATTATGGGTGTTAGCAGTTACTGGGATTAGAGGATAATATATATATATGGTTTAACGGTCAAGTGTTATTGTGGTGAGCGATATTAAGCATCAAGTAATAGGTGCATTAAATGTTATATTACGAGATAAAGGCTTAAAGTGTTAAATTTTCAATATTGAGGGTTGTAGATTTATATTAGGTTATAAAGGGTTTGGGGCTTATGTGTTCAGGGTTTATGAGGGTTATATGGGTTATGTGAGTTAAGGGTGGGGAGAACTATTAAAAGTTATATACCATATGTTACTAATGTTATAGGGTTAAAGGGTTCCCTCGGAAGTAGGGATTACAAATTACAAGAGGGAGTGGATATTACGTTTAAGTATTATCCCCCAAAAGTTAGGTTGGTCAATTAAACCATAAACCCAAGGCATCTTTTCAATTAGGAGGATACAAGGCATAGGTTTAAATATGGTTGAGTCCATTGAGGTTAACATTTAGCATACCCATGACCTCTTAATAGAAAATTAAGGTTCTTTAACGAAGGGTACTCGACCAATTGAGCTAAACCTTGGGGATAAATACATACCATGATAAGGACACTAAAAAAAAAAAAAAAAAAAAATCTCGACATTTATGTTATAATTTTTTCGTTTGATAGTTGAATTCTTTGTGTGAGTCGTATTTGAGTCTAGAAACCCTTCCATACTTTCAGTGCATGGATCTACTATAAACATGTCAAATTTTAGTGCATACAAGCACAAACTAAAAAACATTCAACATTGACCCCATTCACAACCCCCTCTATGCGACATCAATTAATTAAAGCATATTTTTCACTAGCTGCTAAATGTTAAGTGAATTGGACATTTACTTTACCTTGAGAGTGTCAAGAGAATTGAACACGGCATATCAATATAAAATTAATGTGCTTTGACTATGGGTACTCAACCAATTGAGCTAACCCTCAGAGATAAATACATATCATGATAAGGACATTAAAAAATAGTAAATAATTGCATCTCCTTTAAATTTATGTTATATTTTTTTCGTTTTATTGTTGAATTCTTTGTGTGTGTCATATTTGATTCTCAAAACCCTACCATACTGTCAACAAATTCATATATTATAACCATGTCAAAATTTAGTGCATATAAGAACAAATTGAAAAAAAATCAATGTTGGCCCCATTCACAACCCTCTCTATGCGAGGCCAATTAATTAAAGCATAATTTCCTTTGATTACTAAATGTTAAGTGAATTGAATATTTACCTAACTCTGAGAGCATCGAGAGAATTAAACCTATGACCTCTCAATAGCATATTAAGGTGCTTTCACGATGGGTACTCAACTAATTTAGCTAACCCTTAGGGCTAAATACATACCATGATAAGGACACTAAAAAATAATAAATAATTTAATATCCTAGACATTTATAATTTTTTTGCTTGATTGTTGAATTCTTTATGTGAGCTTTATTTAAGTCTCAAATATCTCCCATATCACCAACACGTTCATCTTCTATAACCATGTCAAATTTCACTACATACCAGCACAAATTGAACAAATTTTGATGTTGGCCCCATTCACAACCCCCTCTTTGCATGGTAAATTAATTAAAGCATAATTTCCACTAATTATTAAATTTTAAATGAATTGAACATTTACCTGACTCCAAGAGCATCAAGAGAATTGAACCCGCGACCTACCAATAAAAAATTAAGGTGCTTTGATGATGGGTACTTGACCAATTGAGCTAACCTCTAGTCTAAATACATACCATGATAGGGACACTCAAAAATAATAAATAATTTCATCTCCTTGACTTTTATGTTTTAATTATGTGAGTTTATTGTTGAATTATTTGTGTGTCATATTTTAGTTCTCGAAATCATGTCATACTGTCAAAACATGCATCTAATATAACCATGTCAAATTTCAATGAGTATAAGCACAAACTGAAAAAATTTCAATGTTGACCCCATTCACAACCCATTTTTTGTGGGATCAATAAATAAATCATAATTCCACTAATTGCTAAATTTTAAGTGAATTAAACATCTACCTAACCTAATACAATCAATAGAATTGAACTCGTGACCTCTCAATAGTGAATTAAGGTGCTTTGACGATGGGTACTCAACCAATTGAGCTAACCGTCTAGGCTAAATACATACCATGTTGAGGACACTAAAACATAATAGATAATTTCATCTCCTTGACATTTATAATCTTGTCGTTTGGTTATCGAATTATTTATGTGAGTTGTATTTAAGTCTCAAAACTATCCCATACCATCAACACATGCATCTACTATAACCATGTCAAATTTCAATGCGTACAAGCACAAATTAAAAAAAAGTTCAATGATGACTCCATTCACAACCCCCTTTTTACAGGGTCAATTAATTAAAGCATAATTTCCATTGATTTCTAAATGTTAAGTGAATTGAACATATACCTGACCCCGAGAGTATCAACAAAATTTAACCAGTGACCTATCAATAGAATATTAAGGTGCTTTGACGATGGGTACTTGACCAAATGAGCTAACCCTCAGGGATAAATAAATACCATGATAAGGACACTAAGAAATAATAAATAATTTCATCTCCTTTACATTTATGTTATAATTTTGTGAGTTGATTTTTGAATTATTTGTGTGAGTCGTATTTGAGCCTCAAAACTATCCCATACTGTCAATGAATGCATATAATATACCCATGTCAAATTTCAATGCATATAAGCACAAATTGAAATTTTTCCAATGTTGGCCCCATTCACAACCCCCTTTGTGTGGGATCAATTAATTAAAGCATAATTTCCACCGACTACTAAATTTTTAGTGAACTGAACATTTACCTAACCCTAAGAGCATCAAGATAATTGAACCTGTGACCTCGCAATAGAAAATTAAGGTTCTTTGACCATGGGTATTGAACCAATTGAGCTAACCCTCCAAGTTAGATACATACCATGATGAGGACATGTTGACGGTGCTAGAAATCCATCAACCAAGGGGGTATCCCTGATGTGAAGTCCCAATTAGACCTCACACTATTTAGAGTAGGAGCCCCATCTGTAGTATCATCCCAACCACCATAACTATAAGGTTTGGTTGGCTCCAATGAATAATATAAGAGAGTATGCACATAACCTTTAAAATCAGCAAGTAAGTTGACATTGTGAAACACCAATTGTAAATTGTAAAAGGAGGCTTTCACGAGAGGGAATTAAATAGCGAGTCTCTAAAAGGAAAGTAATAATACTATCCTAAGTGAGGCACATGAGAGCAAGGAAAGATTTGTTAATTATCCAATGAAATAGTTCACATAGACACAACGATCATTAAAGAAAATATAACACATAATCCAACAAGATAAGCACCAAATCCAATCAAGTAGTTAAATTTGTTTAGTACATATGAACATAACATATACCACAAAAATCTAAAGAATAGTCTTACAATATTCATGATACATGCATGAAAGTGTATTGGATCAATGAGCTTCAGATTTTTAAGTGAAAGATCCAAGTACAGAGTTACAATGGTGAGACACTAACTCCAATAGTGGAACACTAAGTCACTTATTGCTTCTCCAAAAGAATGATATTCTCTCAAATGCCAAGCTAGAGAAGCCAAGGTTAGCTATCCAAATTCTAAGCCTCCAAAATCCTTTTACTTGAGTTATGAGGATGTATTTATAACAAGAGTGACCTTTCACATCCCCGTGACTCTTGAGCTTCCCTCATGACTCTTGGACTTCCTAAGTGACCTTTGAACTTCTATTGGCTCTTTGGTCCACATTTGACTCTAAGACTTCACACATTTACATTTTGTCACTTTTTGAAAATACATAATTACAATCCACATCATGTGGCAAGATCCATTGACACATATGACATTGTGATGACACTCGTACAAGCCATGAATTGATAATGGTGATATGGAAATGCCAAGCTACTCTCTTTATTGCATTGAATTTTACTTCTTCATGATAGATCTTTGTTTGTTCTTCATCTTCACCCTCCAAAGGGTCTAGGTGAATGTTGAAACCTTATGAGTCAGCTTCTTTATCTTGATCCAAGGTTCCTTTTTGTTCTTCATGATGGTTCTTCCTTTGCTCCTTCTTCACAAATAATCTCTTGTAGCCTCTCCTTGATGAATTATCTTAAGAATTACCCTGTCATGTTATGATGATGATACCTACAAATGACGACCACTCATGAAAAGCTAACATAATTCCAAAAACCACCTATTCTACCTCTTCTTACTCATGAAAAATGTTGATTGAGATGAGACAACATGCAAGGGTTTTGAGAGGAGGCTAGGAATTACGTATTTGAGGGGTGTAGCGACTCAAGAATTCCCCACTAGTGATTGAAACTGTGCAATGCGTAGTAAAGGAGGGCATGAAAATTATTCTTGCGTAGTGAGGGAGTCCAGGAGGCAAGGTAATGAGCTTTTTGGTTGATGATCTAGAATGAGGAGTGCCCAAGAAGGAAGAGATAGGGATTGCACAACTAGGCATCACAAGGACTAAAGGAAGGCATCAATTTCCACTAGAACTACATAATGTACATTAGGGAGAAAGCTAAGACAAGGATTTTCCAGTGAGGGATCTCAGTCAACAGGAGGATCATGACTAGTCACTATAACTACACAATGTGTAGTGACTTAGGGACAAGCTTAATGGATTGCATAGTTCAGGGCTTCAGTGATAGAGAGATGATACCTTGCTCACTAGAACTGCGCAATGCAGAGTAGAAGGTTCACTTGATGAAGAGAATTGTACAATTGGGAAACTCAAAGAGACAAGGAGGCATGGTTTCTCACTAGAACAACACAATGCCAAGTGACTGAGAAGAAGTCTTAGGAAACTATGCATTTTGGAATGTTAGTGGCATAGAGAGGTTTAAATACCCGCTACAACTATGCAATGTGAAACCTAGGGCAAGAGAGAACAATAATTGTGCAATTGACAAGGTAAGGTAGCTAAATTGATGGATTAGGCTTCAAGGTTGCTCAGTCTGTTGATGGAGGGATATTGTCCTCTAGGGATGCACATCGCACAGTTTCAAGAGACATGATATGCTTCATTGTGGCTTAGGAATGCACAGTGCGCAATGGGAGAAATATTGGTAGAAGGTTAAGAAAGCTACAAAGACATTGGAAGCTCCAAAATGGCTAAGTGTGGGATCAATGAGACAAGAGAGAAGAAGAAATGCAATCAAATCCTGAAATCGTGATCTCACAATTGGATAACATCAACACATGCCACAGAACTCAAAATCGATATAATACCTTGAAACGAAAACAAAGCGAAACTTATTTTTAAGTGTCACAATTGAAACATCACTTCGTGATACTTAGAATACATGTAATGATAGGAATTTCAACCGCAACCAAAAGGTGTGTTAGGTTATAGGAATGTTTTTAACGCATATTCTTATGACATATAAGATCAACTAATGCAGAAGAGTGCACTAGTGGTGCATTAAAATGCGACACATGCAAGAGTGAAAACAATCAAAATTGACAGTTGTGACAGTAAGAAAACATGAAAATGACACTTGAAAAATCTAAAGAAAGTGAAAGTGGGCCATGCTATAAATAAAAGAATGCAAAATCACCACTCGTGAAAGTGAAAGAAAGAAAAAATGCCAGTCACAATAGTGCATAAGGTGGACAAAGGTAAGAAAATCATTGGTCGTGAAATGAGATTGACAACCCAAATTGGAGAATTTGAAATGGACTACGTAATCCTTTATTTGGGATCTGATGCAAATTTTTTTTCCAAAGAAAACTTGGGAAAGCACTATAGTGGTCCTCGATCCAGCTGAGAATGGAAAATCAACAAAATATATTCCTATGGAGCGCTTACATGGAGTAACTATGGATATTGAAGGGGTGCACGCCATAGTTGATTTCGAAGTAATCGAAATCATAGATGACAATAATCCATACCCAATGTTGCTTGGAATTTATTGTGCATTTTATATGAACGCAATCATCAACCTCAAGAAGCGTAGCATGACATTTGAGAAGAAGGAAATAATGGTTATTGTTCCATTGGATCCGGTTGAGGTTGAACAATATACGAAACAAGTATGAGATTATTATGAGGAGGACGATGTTGAGAACATCTATAAGCTTACTGTGGGATGAGGATACAATCAACCCTACAGCGGATGGGTGAATTATAGGGAGAAGGAAATCTCCTGTAATTCAAATTCAGATGAGGAGCTTGAGCACTGGCAGAATATATTCCATGAGGTATTGTCGCTATGCAACAAGATTACTAAGTCAATCTGATGTATATCCACTGAGGTATGCAACTTACCGCATTATGATAGTTTAGAAGATGTCAATTTATTTCTAGATAAATTTGAAAGTGATCATGAACTCAAAATTTGTCAAAATTTCAAAGTGTCATAATTTTGATAAGTTCAGCTTCAGATTGAAGAGCTCGTCATTTTGAATCCAATGGTGTGAACAACACTCAAATCGAGCTCGTATGCAAAAGCTAGAGTCGGTCAAAGTTCAGGGTTGACTTGATGACATGGTAGGATTAGATGACATGGCAAGGGTCCTAGCCAATCGGGAGGTGCCAAGTGTCACTCTAGCATTGGCCCTCCCATATTAGCAATCATAGTCGAAAGGCAAATCGCATTACAAAATCGGCCCCCGACAAGTGAAGGGATGCCATGTGACATCAGTCGAAGTTCCGATTGTGCTGGATCGCAATCGCATATCGGAGAAAGGTGGACGAGTATCAAGAATTGGCCCTGACCCCAGAAGTTTATGGAGTGCGATGTGACGCGATCTCATATGGCAATCGCATTAGCAACACGAATCAACCCCCAGAAGCAACCAGGTTGCGACACGATAAAATTACCGAACACAAAGTGTTTATAAACAATGGTGGAAAACTCCCATCGAGTCCGCCAGTATCGTAATCCCAATGTTTGTCGTATTAACAAGACCTTCGGCCTGCTGAACTTCGCCAATTGCGATATCCGACAAACTGCGGGACCATCGTCATAATTGTCAGACCTCCACCCCGCTTGTGATCGCTCGCCCTTAACCGCGAAATTGGAAGGATTGATGGCAAAACCACCGATTTCGGCAGGACTACTAGTTTTGTCTACGGTTATTGAATTTAACTGGCAGTAAGCTAGATTCAGAGGAGAAAATTGTGGGGAGACTGGCAGAAGTCATAACTAATGAAATTTTCGACCAAAGTGGATATAAAAAGAGGCTAGATAGCCATTTTGGGGCATTCTGAACTCATTGGAATAGGTTTCAGAATCAAAGGAGCACTTATGGATAGGATTTTTTGAAATTTAAGAATATGGGTTTCCTGGTCAACCAGAGTGTTGATTTAGTTTATGGAGGAGTTCCAAGATGGAGATAACCTTGTAGGGGTATTCCAGCCTCCATATGTTTTGTGCAACACCCATTACAGCAGCGTTGTAGCTGTATTTCTTCTTTGCTCTATACGTGTATGGAGAAAGAGACTTGTTTAAGTACTTCAAGTGGATTGTAGTACTATTTATGCTCTTGGTAGTTGGAGTATGGGATCTTTATTTGAGAGCCCTTACCATGCTGATTTTTCCATGACTAACTGTAGGTTTTCATATGTTTACAGTGAGAATTATTTTCAGAAGAATGTTTCCTTGAAGGGGAAACAAGCCACTCTTTTTGTCAGCACATTTATGTACTCTTTATCTGAAGAATTTTGAGGATAATGAGAAGGGGTCATGCCTTTAGAGTTGATCCAAGGAGATGTAGCCCAGGAGGGGTGAACTCCTTTATTAATGGATGGTGTATTATTTGTTTGATGCATGCTTCCCTTTAGTTTTTTGGTTTCATGTTTTAAGTTTTTCTTCATGAAACTATCTTAAGCAAAAACACATAAAATTCATGCTTTTACTTGGTATTTTAGAGTATAACCTCAAGCACATTTTTATATTCTGATGAGGGGAATTAGCATAGCATTACTAATCTACCCCAATTTAGATCAGAAAGGGGTGTACCGAAGGAACATCATTTCCATGCATTAGACATCGTGCTAAGAGCTACACATGCCAGATGGTGGGGTACACATAAGAACAGCTTTGCAGACAGGAAGGAATATCGACGGATGATGAAATTGTGGTTTGGGTATGCCAATGCCCGCATTGCAGAGAAATATATAGGAAAATATGACCCACTCGAGCATCTAGTTCAATGGATTAAAGCATGGGGAGAAGAACCACAGCCAAAATGGGTTCATATATTCTGCCACACTTTGGATACTATCCCGATGAACTGGTATCTAGAAATAGAGTTGCGACACGGAATCGCAGAGTGGATTGTTCTGAAGGAATTCTTTTGTTGACTTTCAGTTTTGAAGATGGATTTGAGTGTATTGATGAAGCGTTTAAGGAGATCAAAGTTGCAATATTCAGAATGCCTGAAGAACTTGTCACGTGGGTACAACCAGACTGGAGTAGGTAGCTGCACCATGCTCTGGAATGCTACAATGTGACTATAGAAGAAGGTGAGGAAGATCTTAGGGACATTAGTATTCCTGAGTCAGAAGGACAGCGTGAAGTCGCAAGGCCTAAGGTAGAAGTCCCTGACATCTCAAATCCCTTGAAGACTAAGTAGGTGAATATTGGGTCGGAAGCGTAGATGAACATCGCAAATATAGGTGATTACCGGGGTGAGGACACAGTGGACAAAGTCGTGGAGTTATTAAGGGAGTATTGGGACTTGTTTCCCACAAAGTTCTAGGATCTAAAGGAAATAGTAGGTGATCTGGGTGCCATGAAGATCACTCTGAAGCCATATACGAAGTCAGTGAAATAGCGCCCATACCGTTTGAATTCTAAGGATGAGGAAAAAGTTACCGAAGAATTAGATAAGATGCTTGCAGCTAGGATTATTGAGCCTGTCGAGGAATCAAACTAGGTTAGTCTTATGGTGGTTTAGGAAAAGAAGATGAAGGGTGAAATTTAGATCTACGTAGATTTAATAAAGTTGAATGATGCTTGTGTCCATGATCCATTTCCTATTCCATTCACATATTAAGTATTAGTGAATGTTGGAGGTCAGGAATCCTATTCGTTTACCAATGGGTTCTCAGGGTATCATCAAATCAAGATCGTGCCATAGGATCGGAGTAAGACCACCTTCGCTACAAAATGGGTTTATTTTCAATACACAGTTATGCCCTTTGGACTTAAGAATGCCCCTGCAATATTTTATAGGGTGGTAGTTGCAGCTTTCAAAGAATCTATTCATAAGTTTTTCAAGGTTTACTTTGATGATTGGATATTTTTTGGGTTAGTAAAGAAGCATGTTGCCAATCTTCGCCTCATGCTGGATACTTGTTGAAAGTATTAGATATCCCTTAATCTCAAGAAGTGCATATTTTATGTACCATATGAGATACTCTTGGGCCATGTATTTTGTAAGTAGGGGTTGATGGTAGCCCTGCCAAAATTGCAGTAATTATCAATTTGGAGCCTCTAAGGAATGTCAAACAGTTGCACATGACATTGGATCATATAGGATATTATACAAATTTCATCAAAGCGTATGCAAAAATCATTGCACCCATGGAGATATTTGTGAAGAAGGATGTGATGTTTTGTTGGGATGATTATTGCTAGAAGAGTTTGGATGTGTTGAAGGAAAAAATGGACACAACGTGATTCTAGTGTTCCAGGACTAGAAGAAGGAATTCCACGTACATGTAGTGCATCCTGCATAGCAATAGGAGTTGTACTAACCCAACTAGGCATAGGTGATATCGACCACCCGATAGTGTTTGTGAGTAGGAAGTTGTCAAAGGCAGAAAATAATTATTCAACTACGAAGCGCGAAGGATTGGAAATGGTATATGCACTCCAAAAGTTCAGGCACTATTTGTTGAGTGCACACTCCAAAATGTATAAAGACCATTCCGCTTTGAAGTACCTGGTCAACAAGCTTGTGTTAAGGGAGGGAAGAATTTGTAGATGGTTGTTGCTCTTTCAAGAATATAAATTTGAAGTAGTTTTGAAGCCAGGGAAATTAAATGTTGGACCAGATCACCTCTCGCAGATTGAGAATGGTGATGAGCCTGCATATCTGGATGAAGGTTTTCCTGATGCACAGCTCTTTGTTGTGTGTGTCGTAGATGAACACTTTCCAGACATAATCTAGTTTTTGTCTACGGGTACATCTCCTGAAGGGTATACGACATAGCAAAAGAAATAATTGGTGGTCAGCGTTGTAGACTTTTCTGTCATTGCAGGGCACTTATATAAAATGGGATCAGATGAATTGTTGCATAAGAATGTCCCAGATTATGAAAGAAAAAGAATCCTTGCTGAAGCACATGGAGGAGTGGCGAGAGGACGTTATGCGAGAAGAGAAATTGCACAGAAGATCCTATGAGTTGGGATATGGTGGCCGACTGTGCATAAGGATTCCAAGAATTACTGCAAGGCATGCGATGTTTGTCAGCGAACGGGGAGGTCATTGCAAAGGGATGAATTTCCTCTGAACCCACAAGTGTCATTACAAGCATTCGATAAGTGGGCAATAGACTTCATGGGACCACTTCAGCCACTCGGAAAGAAGACATGAGCAAGATACATCATTACAGCGACCGAATACTTGACCAAGTGGGCTGAGGAGAAACCTATGAAGGATTGTAGTGCGGCTATAGCTGTGAAGTTCATTTTTTAATACATTTTGTCTCAGTTTGGCTACCCTAAAATTTTGATGAGTGATAGGGGTTCGCACTTCTTGAACGAAACCATTATTTCCTTGCCTGAAGATTTCCAGATGTATCATCAGAAAAGTATGTTGTATCATCCTCAAGCAAATGGAGCAGTGGAAGCCTTTAATAAGATCTTGTATAATGCTTTAACAAAGATTTCTAATGCAAAACGAAATGACTGTAATGTGCGCTTACTATCTATTCTATGGGCGTATAGAACTACTTGTTAAAAAATTGAATGGAAAAACATCGTTTAGACAGGTTTATGAACAAGAATCTGTAATGTTGATGGAGTACATCGTGCCGAGTTTGTGGATTGTTGCCATCATAGAAATGGACGATCAGGATACTATGGAAGAATGCCTGGCGCAGATAGTTGAGTTGGAAGGAGATCGCTTATTGGTTGGTTTTTATCAGTAGGTGCAGAAGGATCGCAAAAGGGCATGGCATGATCAACATATTAAGAAGGAAACTTTTAAGAGTGGATATTTCATATTGTTGTATGATAGTAAGTTTATGAAATTCCCAAGAAGGTTCCAGATGTATTAGCTGGGGCCATATATTGTCAAGGAGATGACGGATGGAGGTGCATTTCAGCTCATGAAGCTGAATGCAGAGTTGTTTCCGAGAAAGGTCAATGGGATCCAGTTAAAGATGTATAGGGGTGATCCCACCCCTAAGCAATGACTATATGGATGCGAGATAGTCTTAGTACTCCATGCAGTTTCAAAGGATTGCGGGACTATAAACTACACTGCCAAAAGGATAGTTTGGTGATGTGAATGGGTTGTGCGACAAGGGAAGGCATAGAGGATAGCTACGCTAGAATGGTGGGTCTCGCGCAGGGTGGCCAAAAAGTGACCATTGGAAGCACTGTAGATGATTGGATGGAGATTTTTTTGTTAAAGGGAGCAGGGGGAGAGCATTTAAGGAGCATATATTTGGACATTTGCCACCAAAAGCGCATTAATGATGGGAATCTGGAGGGAACATATGGATTTGAATTCAAATTGGGCTATAAATAAAGCATCCTGCTCCACATTCGAACACTTTGCTTCTTGAGAAATTTCCTTGATATTTTGCACTTCAGTTTGCACCAAGATAATTGTTGTATGCTTGTAGAGGATTGGGAAATAATTCGAGAGAAGATTTCACAGCTAGGATTCGCGAATTTAACTAATTGGCAGCGCAAAATATTTTTCTAGAGAATGACTGCAACCCGACCTGAGCCGACCCAACCTGTGCCTACAACTTTTCCTAATACAATGCCTAGGTTTCCGACACCTAAACCATTTGCCTCCCCAGAAAGAGAAAAGAAGCATAAGAAGCCCAGGCAAGCGTCGGTGCAGAAATTGCCATGCAAAAATCCAACGAATGTCAGACAAAAAGGGAAGATGCATAGAACTAAGCAGCCAATGAAACCTCTGGACTTAGACAATGAAGAGATCACCATGGGGATTGAATAAATTGATGCAGATGAAGTCGTATTGATTACTTGGCTACCGCCTTATATACCACCAAGGAAATCCACTGCCAAGGTTACTAAAGACCCAGATTCAACGAAGTTCATGGTCTCCACACCATTGTTGCCAAAGAATGTACCTTTTGAGGACAATCTACTCACCCGAATACCATATTTGAAGATTGAGTATTGGGACATGTGGGATCACGTGAAGTTCTTGCAGCTGGAACTGAGCAAATACCTTAAGAAAGTATACTATAAGGAGTCAGATGTTATAGGGCTCGAACCGATAAAACAAGACAAGGGACCTACTTGTTATCTTTCACTTCCCCTTTGCCTCCTTTGTTTAGCTCCCGTCGCTCTTTATTTAACTTAATCCGCTTGACAAGTACCTGCAATCACAAACAGAAGACAAAAACCAATCAAAGAAAGAGATCTATCTACTATAAGCAAATGGAATCGAAATCATTTACACATATAATCATCATACATGAAGAAAAGAATATGGGAAAAGGTGTAAACAGCTTTATTAAGTAAAAGGAAGAATTACAACCATGAAATCCGATCCATTGCCACTCTTCCAGATTGGGTTCCAACCAACATCACATCAAAAGCACAACACTCATGCAGCATCACAATACTTGCTTACAATCTCAATCCAAACACCAACTGTATCTCCTTATAAATTCTCAAAGTCCATCCCCTGATCACTTAGATGAGTGCTCAATTTATAGGAAAATGGAAGAGTTTTGGTCATAAATGAGGGTATTGAATGGCTTTCCAAACTTAAAGTTAGTTTCCATGGAGGAAGGGATGAGAGTATAGGAGGTTACTTAACTCACTCCCTATCCAATTTCGAGCTCATAGGAGATGATAAGTGTGGGAATCTTATAGATGGCTCCAGAAGATAAGAATATTCCTAAAACCCTATGATGATTTCACTCAATCTCACCCAACGCAGGTCAAAGTGGGCCTAAGTGCTCTGGAAAGCACCCTTACATGGGCCTACCTGCATTGAAGCGCACTTACCCCTGACTAAGGCTGCACTGATCTCTCAAGGAGGCATTTTTGGAGGGCTTCAGGCCAAAAAACTCTTAGGGAATGAGGCATTCAAAATGATGACTTGTCTAAGGCATGTAGCAATTGAATTAGCTTTTGATGAGCCGTAATGGTACTGATCTGAATGATGGGAGTGATGTGCCCAAATGGATTTGTAATAGTTGCCCCCTAAAGCATGAAGTCGAAAATAATAATGTCGAGTGATATGCTTTACAATGTGATGAGAAGGCTCTGAAATCGATGGTGACCTGCATCGATTACAATACATAATATCATGATATTTTGATTTTTTCATGAATTGCTAAGGGAAGGTATACCCATGCTCAGCATATAAACTTTCATTACAAGTACATAGATAGTCGTCTACAAATATAGACCCATGATGGGATGACCATCAATGTAAAGCCATTGTACGGATGATTTGGTCATTTCCTAAAATCGTAACCTGAATGCATGAAACTAGATCTGAGGTCTTCTATCTCATTCAATCGTTCACTCAAGTACGATTCTAACCATGTGAATATGTGATCTGGAGTCGAACATGGGAAGACAGTATCTGATTACCAACCAATGATGTAAGTTGTTAACAGACGCAAAAGAAATCACTGATAATGATAATGATCCTCAAGGTACTGCAATACATTCTGCATGGTGTGAATGGATGTTTTGATGTCAAACACCATACAAAGTCTTTCGATCAAATTCCAGTGATGTCAACCTGTCACTGAAAGCGAGAAACTTTCCATTGATGTATGCAAGCCTCAAGGTACTGGAAGGGTGTTTCTAAGTCAACTTCTTGGATAATGTGTTGACATCGACAAGAAGCGATTTGTCGCAGAAGGGCCTTGATGTATCCCACATCAACGACACGAAACGAGTGTAATGATTTTTGGAGACAGAATGTGATTGACGACACAAGGTTCCAGAATGGTAGTCATGAAAATGAAGGTTTATGAATATTGCAAAGGATGAATTTAACTGAGTGACTTCTCTTGAACATGTCGGCGACACTAAATGAATTGGCAGCATTGACCCAAAACAAAAGTAATGGATGGTATGATAGACCATAGGTGTGATAACCATCAAGCAGATAACCCAACTCAAGTAGTCACGGAGATGAAGTGAAAGTGTCATGTTCAAGAGCGACACGCTGCCATAAAGTGGTTTACCCCTTTTCCCATTTTCCTCAGTCATTTTTGATCAGTACCTCTTTATTTTTTATCGGGCTTGAGGAGGATAACATATGCTTGTTGTATAATTCCACCCTTCGATTGAATCCATCGCTATGTGATGTTTTAACGAGTCTAGAGAAGGTGAAACTCAGCCTTTTCATGATGGACAAGTTTGTCGCTATTTAATGTTTTAACGAGTTTAACGACAATGATAACTCAGTCCTTTTCAGGTTTAGAGAGTTTGAAAAAGTACAAAAAGAAAACTCCACAAGTTCTTTTTTGTAGATTTGTCTCTCAAGTCCGAAAAAGCGTAAAATAATACGAGAGAGAGCCTATTTACCATGTTCGATCAACGTATTCTTTTTTTGCAAATAATCTATCTCAGTCAGGAAAAGGGTTAAACTTATACTGAGTAGATGTCATTTCCAATCCATTAACGAGATAAAAAGGAAAAACACTTAGCAATATTTTCATAGTTCGAGAGTCTGAAAAGAGATTAAAGAGGACTCCAACTTAGAGGAACAAGTGGTGTCTAGGATAACAGTTGGTTCCCGTGATGTTGGAACTTCTTAAAACATGCGATGGTCAAGATGCTAGCTAATAAGACCACTCATTGCAACTGTTCCTTAAAAAGGGTAAAATAACCAAGTGAAAGTGTATGATCGGCCAAGCAGATATTGACGATGGAAGGAGAAAAACCAAGGCTCATCTGATGGAAGAAGTTGATAGAATGGAAATCACGAGGGTTAAAATGGAGATGGGTTCATTTTTACACAAGCTTGAACCATAGGAAACTATGCTTGGATTCAGTTTCATGTTTACACAAGATTGAAATGAAAAACAATGCTTGTATTCAGTTTCATTTTTACACAAGCTTGAAACGAAAAGCTATGCTTGGATTCATTTTCATTTTTACACAAGCTTGAAATGAAAAACTATGCTTGGATTCAATTCATTTTTACACAAGCTTGAAACAAAAAACTATGTTTGGATTCAGTTTACATGCCCCCGGCATTATGACTCGATTCTAGGTGCATACCCCAAAGCTTCATTGCATTCGCCTAAGTAGAATACTCGTGCCTATCAGGTGGATGGAATGAAGTTTCGTTTACAATATCAGGTGAAAGACTCGATTGAGAGTTTACGAGATCTAATCAAATACTCGACTTGGAACTTTTCTCTAGGGAACCTTCTTTCATTTTTTAATGAGATTGACACAAGACAAGGAACTCTGCTCAGATTCCTTGTTTCATTTTTTAACGACCTTGACACAAGACAAGGAACTATGCTCATCTTCCTTGTTTCATTTTTTAACGAGCTTGACACAAGACAAGGAACTATGCTCATATTCCTTGTTTTATTTTTTACCAAGCTTGACACAAGACAAGGAACTATGCTCATATTCCTTGTTTCATTTTTTAATGAGGTTGAAACAAGACCAAGAACTATCCTCATATTCCTTGTTTCATTTTTTAACGAGCTTGACACAAGACAAGGAACTATGCTCATACTCCTTGTTTCATTTTTTAACGAGCTTGACACAAGACAAGGAACTATGCTCATATTCCTTGTTTCATTTTTTAATGAGGTTGACAAAATACCAGGAACTATCCTCATATTACTTGTTTCATTTTTTAACGAGCTTGAAACAAGACAAGGAACTATGCTCATATTCCTTGTTCCATTTTTTAACAATCTTGACACAAGACAAGAAACTATGTCCATGGACCTGTTTCATTTTTTAATGAGGTTGATACAGTAAAAGAACTATCCTCATATTACTTGTTTCATTTTTTAACGAGCTTGACACAAAACAAGGAACTATGCTCGTCCTTTTGTTTCATTTTTTAACGGGCTTGACACAAGACAAAGAACTATGCTCAGACCCTTTGTTTCATTTTTTAACGAGGTTGACACAAGGCAAGGAACTATCCTCGTATTCCTTGTTCACGACCCATAAGGGGTCATGACTTCCAAGAGGTTATCATCAGATGGGAGAACAATGCTCTAGAATCCATTTGAGAGATCTGGTTCCAATGCCCCCAGTACATAATGCACAACATCACAAAATTGATCGTTAGTTGATGTAGGAATGGAACGGGTTGCCACATAATTGACCCGTGGCGGGGAAGATACCATTGGGACAAAAGGACCATTTAGGGTAAATGGTTGACTAGAAGCCATATTTGGACCGGGAAATGAAAGTTGGTCAACGGTGACAATTCTACCTTCATGCGAAAAACACATCACTAGAAAGAGTGTTGAAACAATAGCTCCCATGTCATAAACACAGTCAAGCCCAAGAAGTAAACTGTAATTTAAAGCGCTTGGGACTACCATCACATTGAGATAAACAATTTTTCCTCCCAAAGTAATAGGCAACTGAGAAAGGATCCTTAATGGTTGACCAATTCCTCTGCTAAAAGCCAACAAATTCTGGGTAACAGGCACAAGTGGCGGCGAACCGAGCGCTTGCCAAGTAGTAGAGGAAAGGATACTCACAGATGCACCTTCATCCATAATAGTACCAGGTACAATCATATCACAAACTTGTACTATGATCTGGAAAGGCACATAAGAAGGAAGACGACATCCTGCCAGTCGATTCCAACCAAAGGAAGTGACTAGAATACTTGGAGGGGGTACCGTAAGAAGGGGAGAATTATCTCCTTGAGTTACGAGAACTAGAGTATTTTCCTCCTCTCTTGACGAAATAGGAGGGTTTCCTCCAAGTTCATTGGAATTTGAAGAAACAAAAAGAACCTAAGTGGTATCATACTCACTCTCTACGAGAAAGGTATGATTAACTGAAGGTGAAATCGGGTCAACTGTTTCCTCGACCTGTGATTGGTTAGATGTAGACTCGTGGGATTCACATTCAAAGAGAGTGGGTTCGACCGACGGTTGATTTGGGTCAGTCACTTTATCAACTAGTGAAGGATTAAGGGAGAGTCTCATGTAACTAGATGGAAGTCACTTTGGAGAAGCAGGACGGTTATTCAACACTTTTTGGGCTTCATCTAGATAGGAACAGAGGTGAATGGGGTGATTCCCTTCACATAACCTAAAGGGAAACTTAACTTTACCCTTCTTTCCATGAACTTTAATACCACTAGTTGATGGTGTGTCACCAGCATGATCTCCAGAAGTTGATGACACAGGACGATGTGAATGAGAAGACTATTCTTCTAAGATCTAAGGAATATTAGGACAATTCGAAGAAGATGGTCTCTCGTATAAAGTTTGCATGGATATCGAACTTTGTGAGGCTTATCAAATGGATAAGGATAAGATTTAGGATGAGGGATAGTTTCCAAGTTTAGTTTCTTGACAATAGCTTCCGAAATAAGATTGGCTTGGGATCCACTATCAAACAAAGTATCTACTTTGTTATGTTTTGAGATGAATCTAATATGGAAAGTCTCAATTCTTTCTTTATCATTTTGAGTTTCAATGGGCTTGCTAAAAGAACTAGTACTTGCAATAGAATCCTTACCTTTCAATCCCATGCTTGTGATTTTGGTCTCATGCGGAATCAGATCCTAGATCTTGTTGAAATTTTGCAGTTGTCTTTTATTTCTCCTTCTTTGGTCTCATTTCTGGATCAAGTTTCCAGCATTAGTCTTCATCATAGCCTTTTTTTAACAGTGTTTACAGGTGATATTTTCTCCCTCTTTCTTGATGGTAGAATTATTTTTGAAAGAATAACTTCGGCGTAAATCACATGTAGACAAACATTTGTCGACGCGTTTCGAACCAACTAGTGTGGTTCATCGTCAAAACAAGTTGAAGAAACAGATCCAGCTACACCTGTTAAATAGACTAAGCAGAGACTCCAACGGCTATATTCGACTCTAGGACCCAGGTCAAATTTTATTTA